>CAUYRT010018865.1:0-218377 GCA_963574885.1 Lepilemur ruficaudatus
CACTCCTTCTCATATTACCCTGCTGCAAGCAAGCCGTTATCACAAAAGCACAACTGAGCGGTTAGCAGGCAAGCAAGCTTCACTAGAATGCAGAAGTCTGTTTCACAATTGAGTCCTGTATACAGTTTTGGTTCCTTACAAAGAATATATAGAACAAACACGCCTCAGAAAAAGTTGGCAATGGTACATGGCAAGCTATTCACAGAGCTGCCTCTAGGATTGACAAGGGGAAGTTTGATGTCGTTTGCTTTCATTCTTGTAAGTTTTTTAAAAATGAAGATCATTTGGAAGAAAAACAAAGTTGGCGTTTTCAAAGACCGTGTGTTGGAGTCCAGGCCCCGCTGTCCTCGCGTGACCCTCTGGCGTATTCACCTCCCCCGCCCTGCCCGAGCCCACCCCCTCGCGGCGAGTACCCACGGCCTGCGCCCCTTCCCTCCGCCTCCCTACTCTCCCCGCTCCCTCAGCCTTCACCCTCAATGTTGGAGCAGGAGGAACCTTTGGGGACAGAGTTCCATCCCTTAATGGTACAATTATAGGGAAACTGAGGCACAGAGCGGACAGGGACACTTCAGAGGCCTCTTGTGCGAGGCTGCGGCTGAGCTGAGGCAAGACGCAGGGGTCCTGAGGACCAAGGCAGCCCCACCCAGCCCAGGCCCCTGCTGGGTCCTGCTTCCTTCGGAGGGCCCAGGGGATCAGGGACAAGCTCCCTGCCCCTCCCCGGAAATGGAGGGGGCTGGCCGTGGGGAGAGGAAAGGGACAGAGGCACAGAGGGGAGGGGAGGGGGTGTGGTCAGTGCCAGCCTCGGCCCAGAGCTCGGCAGCAGCCAGATAATAAGCAAGAATAATGGAGGAGAGCGAGCGAAATGTCACACATGCGCGGTGCCATTAGCCACCAGAGAAGGGAAATGCCACATAATTAGGCTGCCTGTGTTCGCCTTTGCAGAGGGAGCTGAGGGGCCTGGGTGCGGGTGGGCTGTGCCTCTTGACGCCTGTTTGCTGGCGGAGGGAGGGGCAGCGAGAGGGGTTCCTGGGCCTGAGTGACCCGGGTGGGCTAGGAATGGACGGGCAGGGAGGGCACTTGTTCCGCGTGGAAAGTGAGGCGTCGAGGAGGCCTCCTTGCTAAACCGCCTTGGCCGCTGTTTGTTTATGTTTCCCTCATTATTACCCAAGTCACAGAAACACCGAGTAATAGCTGTAAAATTACACACTCGCAGCTAATTCAGTACGACTCTTGGCATAGCAGCCGCGTTTTAAGGAGAAATAAACAAGGCCTGAAATAAAAGTCGGCAGGAATACAAATCTGCAGCAATGAGGCTGCCTCCCCCTTCCGCCCAGCCACACAGGCCCACACGCACAGCCCGCCCCGCTCTCTCTGCGCTGCCCGAGGGGGCTCTTTCCACTGCTCACCCCCCACCCCCCACCCCCACTCCAGCCCAGAGCCAGGGTCCTTGTCTTTGCAGATCCAGGCTGCCTTCCCTGTCCCGACTCCCTTCTTTTGTGGGTGCCCGTGTTCCTCTCTCTTCCTGCTAAGGAGGCTCTAACCACCAGCTCACCGTTCATTCAGTCATTCATGCATTTCTTGAGCAACTACTTTGTGCCAGGCACTGTGCTCTAGTAGTCAGTAAAACAGACATTGGTTCTTTCTTAGGACTAATATCTGGTGCAAGAGACAGATATTAGAAAAATAAATGCATGAATAAATATATATAATAAGTTAGGACAAGTGTTCTAAAGGAAAATAACAGTGTAGAATGAGAAAGAAACAGAGGACCTTTCCAGATTGGGGGTTCCAGAAAGATCTCTTTCAGGGGAAAGACAGGGCTTTTCTGAGTTGAGGCCTGCAGTGGGAGCTTGCCGTGTGCAGAGCAGGGAGTACTCCAGGTGGAGGGCATGGCTGGACAAAGGCCCTGAGGCCAGGTTGCCAGTGTGGCTGGAAGCAGGGAGCCGGGGGGAGTGTGGGGTGAACTTCCCTGGAGAGAGCTCACAGGTGCTACAAGCTACCCTAGGAGCTGGGAGGGAGTGTCAGTTTCTAAGAAGAGGTGGTGGTGAAATGAAGTCTGATTTATGGCTTTGAAAGCTCTCCCTGCTTGGCTGGGAGAGGTTTGCAGAGGAGTAGGGGGCCTCCGAGCAGCCGGCGGGGGGCTGTTGCAGTCACCCTGGGGAGACATAACAGTGGCTTGGAACAGGACAGTGGCAACGTGGATGGGGAGAAAGGGAGAGGTGAAGAGAGAACTGAAGGCAGACAGGACTTGGGAGAAGGAGTCAACAGGGCTGGTGGAGCATTTCCCGGGGTGGTGGAGACTGCAGGAGGGGCGGGTTTGGGACATGTGTCCGAGGCACATAGAGAGGGTGATGTAGGCCAAGAGAGAAAGAGAGAGGTGTTTGGATATGTATGACTGCCAGGCTGGACTCTCTGTGACCAGATGTCCCTTCTGAGCCCACCACTGCTAATAAAATAGGAATAAAAGCGCCAACCGCAGTCTGTTGAGAGTGAGGAATGGGGGGTACCAAGGCATCCCTCTGAACTCTGCCTGCTTCACAACACTGTGGGACAGCAATCCGGTCCTTGGAGGGGCAGAGCCAGACGCTGTGATACCACCTTGATCAGCTCAAAGCCAGGAGTCTGTGGCCTGGTGCCCCACATTGCAAATGGGAACCCAGGCGGACCCCTGGAACTCACCCCAGAGACGGGAGACCTGAGGGTTGAGGGTGGATGGGGTGGAAGAAGGAGGGGGGCAGAGAGTGAAGACAGTAGGCTGGGCAGGGGCATAGCCGAGGCAGCAGGCAAGGACCAGGGAGCTGGGCCAGGGCCACCAGGGGAGCTCCTATGTCCAGCAGGTGGGCCTGGGCTGCAGGAACTAATGCCTTAGCACAGAACACGTCTAACAAAGCCCTCCCTCGGACCCACACCCACACCACGGAGTGCAATGAAGCGTGAGCATGTGCGTGAGTGCCAGAGGCAAGGGTGCAGGCCCTTCCCCTTGCTCTTCCCCTTGAAAATCTGGGGGTGGGTGGGGGGCCCTGAGCTGGGAAGACAGAGGCCCTTGTTTGCCAGAGTCCCTGCCTCTGCCTGGCCCAAGGCTCCCTATCTGAGGACTCATGGACCCTCCAAGCACCATTGCACTCCACTGCTTGTCCACCTGGGTGTGTTAGAGGATATTTTGCTCATTTGCATGAGCATTTCTATGGTCCTGTGTGTAATTGGGCACATATAAAGACATATACAAACATGTGTGATATGCTTATATGTACACATGTGTTGCCCCCTTGCACATGTGTGTGCACGTGATATGGTGAGTAGCAGCCTCCTACTCAGCTCAGTCCCCTCCCCTAGGGAATGCTCACCCATCTGCCCACAGTGCGTGGTCCTCTGTCCTTGTGCTCCTGCAGCTGGAATTGCAGCCGCTGTCCTGAGGCTGAGCCACCGATACTCCCTGAGGACTGCAGACTGACCACCAGCTGCCCTGGAAGAAGTAGAAACTCCCCTGTCTTTGTCGGGCCGGCCCTAGCAAGCCTGCTGCACACAGCCGTGATTGGGAAACCAAATTATGTGGGGACAGAGGCCCAAGGGTCCCAGGACCTACTGAGGGGAAGCTGCTGGTGCTTTGGGACAAATATCCACACCGGCCTGAGGCTGCTGAGGGCGCTGTGTTCTCCAGCAACACCGAGCCAGGCCCCAAGGAACGTGCACAGGGTCTGGCTCCAGCCCCCTGTCTGTTGGCAGAGCCTGGGGAGGAGAGGCTGCGGGCTAAGTACCCTCCTCAGAACCAAGGACATCTGCAAAAAGGCGGCCATGCATTGTAGAATGAAGTTCGGCAGACACTTTACACACCATAAATCAGTCTGTGTTCCAGGACCAGCCCTGCCACTGACCTGCACTGCCTGTCCTTTGATGCAGGACAACCCTCTCTGCCCAGGACTGAATGCCCTCAGGGGCTTATCCTCTGAACCAGTTCCCAGTGGCAGAAGAGTCACTTGTTGCATACCCGAGGCGGAGGCAAGCAACCTTTGGCACTGAAGACCAAGCCAGCAGCGTGGGTGGGGGGCACAGGCAGGACATCCGGGGCTACCATCTGTCACGAATGTACCCAGATGAGCCTGTCATTGCCCCACATCTGTGGCACGGAGAGCCTCTCCCTCACACGCTCAGGGCTGCTTAACAGCAAAGCGCTCATCGGAGCCCCCCACGCCCCACAGCTCATGGGTCTTCAGGGAGGGACACGCACGAGCCATCGCCAGCCAAAAGCTGTTGTGGACATCGGCAGGGACGCCTGCTCTCCCCTGCCACCACGGGCTGCCCTGGGCAGGGCCTGAGCCTACACCTTCCTCATGTCTCCACCGTATCGGAACAGGACCAGCGAGGCAACGGCCCCAGGACAGCTTCAGCATTTCATTTATTATTTTGAAAAGGGAACGCATTCAGAGGTTCCAAAATTCCAACAAGATAACGCCGTACAGAGTAAAAGGCCTTCCCTCCCCTCCTGCGCGGCACGCCCTGCTTCTGGTCCCCTGTGTGTCCTTTCAGAAGTGAACACACACACGGACAGCTTGGAGTGGTGGCTACATGGCTCTGGGGCTTCCGTGGGTGGTGGGGGCCGGGCCTCTGTCCCTGTCCCTCAAACCAGGGCCGCAGCTGTCGCAGGGTGGTAATCAACCGGGCACTTTCAAATATTTATGAAACACTGATAGATTTTCTCAGTCTGGAGTTGTAGCTTTCATGGAATTTGGCTTATTGGCCAGAAAGTCAATATTTTCCCTGGGTGGCCGCTGGGATGCATGCACTCCGCCTTTCCTCTGGCCCTGCGCCCTGCCTGGTCGCCTTCTGCCGGCGCCTCTTTTTTTTGCCATTGGGAACTGTTCAGGAGGGACAGAGAGAAGCCAGACCTGAGGCCTGGGGTGGGAGCTTGGGGCTGGGCAGAAGGTCTGTGCAGACTCGCTCGGGCCTGGGGCAGGTCAGTGTCCCTCCCTGATGCTCGGGCACCCGGTGTGCACAGTGAACAGTCTGGCCAGCGTCTGGGCTCCAGCACCGCCTGTTGCACAAGGGGAGCCTCCAAGGCCTTCCAGATCAGAGGCTCCCTAAGAGCAGAGCCAGGTCTTCTCCTCTCTTGTCGCCCCCAACGCCGCCAGACACAGGACGGAGCTGGGATTCAGGCTCTTTCTTCCTCAGAGCACAGTAGACTCAAGGCTCTGTGATTCTGGAAAGAGGCTGTTTCCCCGGGACCTAAGGGGGCTGTGGCTTGAGGGCCGGGACCCCCGGGCCACATCCCAACCTGTCCCTAGCTCTTGGCTTCTTGCTGGGCCTCGGGATCAGCCGTGGCAAAGCTGATAGGATCGGAGCCTAATCAGGGGCAAGGGATGGACAGTTGTGAAAACAGAGCTGATGGCTGCGTGACCCTGAGGTCGGACCAAGGAGAGCGCTCAGGAGAGCGGGCTGTGGGGGGAGGCGGCAGCCAGGAGGAGCCGGGCGGGGCCCACCCAGGCCAGGGAGCTGTGGTGGGGCCTGCTGAAGAGTGTGTGTTAATTCACTGTCATGATCTCATGATCTTAAAAATATTCACACATGCATTCAAGCAATCCACAAATACGCGTCACCACAAACTCAGACCGTGCAGAGGCACATCACGGTGGGGGGGGGGGCTTCCTCTCCTCACCGAGTACTCTCCGTGTCTCCCATGGCTAGCCTCCGAGGTGGCCTTGCGGACTCCGCCACGTAACATGCTAGCATACAAATAGCGACCTGTGCACAAATACGGCCTTCCTAATAACATCAGTGGGATCCCACTGGATATATCTTGCTCCGGAAATTGCTCTTCCCCCACGTTTGGGAGAACCTTCCCTGTTATATGCAGATCTGCTTTACTCCTTTTAAATGCTTCAAGGTGATTTTTGGTTTTTTGTAAAGGATCAGCCTTAGTTCTTTTAACAATTCCCCTACCGGTGGGCATGTGGGCAGTTTCTGACTTTAGCTAGGGAACATCTTTGATGATCCGGTCTAGCCAGGTGCACAGGGGACCAAGGTGTCAGGTCTCCTGTGGGAGGAGCAGCCACTGAGGCAGGGAGGCGCTGCGGGCGGCTAGCTGGCGGTGGTGGGGTTCATCTCGTCGCTCCTCATATCCTGCCACGTCTCTGCCCACTCTCTCCAGTTCTGGCCCTAGGCAGCCTCAGAGGGGAAACTTGAAGGGTCTGCGGGTGGAGGTGGCACTGCCGGCTGCGACCACGGCGGTCAGAGGGAGCCAGGCTTGACTGGGGCAGGGTGGGCCCCACCTGCAAGCCGGGCTGAGCAGCGGGGACTCACTCTCCGAGTGCTTCCCGTGCGCCTGGCCCCGTGCCAGGGCATTTGGATGCTGTTCGACTTCAATCCTGGGCAGTAGCAATGAGTCCCTTTACAGACATCGGTCATGCAGCTCAGAGAGGTGAGGTGACTTGCCCCAGGTTGCACAGCTGACTGCCCAGCCCGTGTCCTCCCATCTTCCTTGGGCCCCTCTGGCTTTTCACCCCTGCCCGATGAGGGAGGCCCAACGCCTCACAGGCCTCCTGATACCTGGGGGCTGTCAGGTAAGTGGCTAGTGGTGACAGAGGGATCAGGGGCTCTTCCAGGAGGAGCAGGGTCCCCACTGGGCTGACAGAGACTGCCCGAACTCATCCTGTAGCCGTGTCTCTTGGCTCCTCAAGAAGTAGCCCCTAGGCTCTGGACTGGCACTGGGGAGAGCCTGGTGGGCTCAGGAATGCCGGGCCAGCGGCCTGAGTCCGGCTTCGGGGTGGCAGGGCAAGCAGAACCGCCAGGGGCCCCCGGAGCCGTGAGTAGCCAAGGCCATCCCTTGCTTGCACCTTCCTCCCCTGTTAGGACAGGCTGCAGGTCCGCCTTCTGATCCTCACAATTGTCTGTGACCCTAAAAGAGGTTCCACCTCTGTGGACGAAGGCATAGTGTCAGGGCAGGGAGGAGACATGCAGGAGCCCTGGCTCAGACCCACTTCTGCCCTGACTCAGTGTCCCCATCTGTACTGCCAGGGCGGGACCTGAGCATTCCTGAGGGCCTTCCTGGCAGCTACAGCTGGGCTCCTCTTCCTGCTGCTGGGAGCATCCTGCAGGCCCAGGTGGGGTCCCTGGGTCCCAGGGGACAAAACAACCCGGAGAGCGGACGCTGCCCTGGGGAGCAGGAGGTGCTGAGAGAAGTGGAGGGATACAAGGATCATCTCTTCTTTCTCTCTTTTTCTTCCACCAGGGGAGCTCGGCAGGGAGGGAGGACCCAGACATGGAGAGCTGGGCTCCGCATGGCCGGTGCTGGAAACCTGTCTAGGCTGGGGGGCCCTCGACCCCTCCACAGCCCTCCCTCAGGCCCCAGCTCTGGTTAGGGCCCCTGGGGGGGCCTGGCTCTGTGCTGGTCATCATGGGGAAATATTCTGGTGGGGATGGAGGAGGCCCTGTCCTCAGAGAGCTCTTGCCAGGCCCGGTGGGCAAATTCAGGCCAAACCCGAGGTTTGGACTTTGGGGCTGCACAGTCGATGGTGCATTCAGTGAACGCAACCCTGACACGGGCAGATGGCTTTAGCATCGCAGTCAGGGCAGGCTTCCCGGGGAAGGAGGAGGGAGACTGTTCTGAGCGGGTCTCCTAAGCTTGTGCCCTGGCTCCAGGCAACCTGGGCGAGCCCTCACCGTATCACTTCGGGATGTGCAACCACAAACAACTGACTTTGACTCTCTGCTCCACGGTCCCTTGTCTGCGAGACGGGGCAGTGGTAGACTCCAACCCAGAGGGCTGCTGTGAGGTCCCAAATGTCTCTAATGGTGCCTGGCACAAAGCAACAGTGTGACAAAGATGAGCCATTTGTGTTACTGTTTCCTTCTTTGTGACTGGAGGGTGGGA
Organism: Lepilemur ruficaudatus; assembly: GCA_963574885.1. Classification (NCBI taxonomy): domain Eukaryota; kingdom Metazoa; phylum Chordata; class Mammalia; order Primates; family Lepilemuridae; genus Lepilemur; species Lepilemur ruficaudatus. The sequence continues at coordinate 7,865 of CAUYRT010018865.1, forward strand.
AGAATATGATCGGGTGGAGGGACTGTCCGGCAGCTGCCTGGGTGGGCTGAGAGCGCCAAGGCTGGGACAACCTCAGAGGAGGCTCCAGCTCTCCCAGCACAAAGGGGCCAGCACATACTTTCAAGTTGATGGATCACCTAGGCCCAGGCCTCAGCATTCACACCCCGAGGACCAGACTTTGCCAGCTTTTAGCCCCAGGCTCTGATGACTGACCCCATCGTAAAGACCCAGAGCGTAAATTGTAGAGTTCTTGGTACGGCGATATCTGGGGCCCGGGTGGAGTAGGAAGTCAGTAGATGGCTGCCTATGTTGACCACACGGAAGACCAACTCTCCTGGAGGTGGTAGGTGGGTGCCTCCGACTGACTCCATCAAGGTCTCAAGGGACAGGGCAGGTCCCTTTCCAGGTCTGGGCCTCTATTTCCTCATCTGTACAATGGGAAAGCCTGTCTGGACTGACCAGGTGAGCAGAAAGGCCCGACAGTCAGTGGCTATCTCTGAGTCGGCAGCCCAAGACAGAAGCCAGATGTGGAGGGTGGGCTGGAGGGTCTGGCTTTCTGGAGGGCCCCTAGAGGGGAAGGTGGGCAGGAGGCTGGGACAGGCAGACCCTGTCCCTCCCATCTTGCTACCTGGAGGGTGACAGCTACTCCACTCCCTGAATGAGGCCGAGGCTGACTGATGAGAAGGCTCCAGAGCCAGGCTGTCAGCAAGTGCTCCCTGCCACCTTAGCGTAGCTAATTTGCATAAAATTTGCACAAATCTGCATAATTTAGGAAACAGCTAGTGCTCACCTTGGGCAGTCCAGTTCGCTGTGATTTTGTGAGCTTTGAAGCAGCCCTTTCTTCTCCTGCCCGCTCCCCCCCCCACCCCCCGCTTGCCTTTGCTCTGAGTCTGGCCTGTCAGATCCTGTTGCATCTGCCTACCTTTCCAGGGCTGGTGGATGGGCCTCGCAGGCTCTCGTGGGTCCCCAGAGAGAGCCCTTCTGCAGCTGCCAAGTGGAGCTGCCGGTGAACCTGACATTAGTCCCAGCCTAACCCTCTGAAGGCCTTCACAAAGGAGGTTTGGGGACCCTGAGAAAGCTCTACGTGGTTCACCAATAGTGAGGCAGGCCAAAGTGACCAAATCCTCCTTCCTGACAGGGCACTAGGACGCAAGGTGTGCCTGGGTTACTTTGAGGCTTTGCACCTGACATTGGTGAGGCGGATGGTGCCTCGAGGCTCCAGAAGAAGGGTTAGGGTTAGGGTTAGGGTTAGGGTTAGATTTAGTCGTGTACACTGCGACTGACTAGTCACAGCTTTCCCCAAGGGAACTGACTTGTGGATTGCTGTCAGCCCAGACGGATGTCCCCACTGCAGTGGCACAATGCTCTACCCTGCCCTTTCAACATCTTTATTCTTGAGTTAGTCAAGGCTCTCTTGGGTACAAGTGACCCTAACTCAACTCTAAGTGGCTTAAGCAAAAGAATAAAAGAGAGAGAGGATTTACAGTCTAATGTCACTGAGAAAGCCAGGGGCATGTGGGCTTCAGGCACAGCTAGATCTAGAGGTGCAAATGCTTTCATGAGGACCTTGTCTCTGTCTCTGTTCTGCTGTCCTCAGTGTGGTTAAACGGCTCCCCCCGTGTCATGGCCCCTGGGAGCTCCAGTGTTATGTCCTACTGGCTCCATTCCCACCACTTCCTGGTAAGGTCCAGAATGCAGTCTTATTGGTTTAGCTTGTGTCATGTGCCCAAAGCTGAACCAATCACTGTCACCAGAAGCATGTGACCCTCTCATTGGCCAGGCCCAGGTCACATGCCCACCCCTAGGGACAGGGAAAGAGTCAGGCCCCACTGCAAGGATTGAGCGTGGGGGAGGGGGAGCCTCCTTGGGGAATATCAGGGACCCCTGCCAGATTCTGGGAGGCGGAACTGGGCATGCAGTGCCTTCCTGGGAGGAATATGTATGTGTATGTCAACTCCAAGCACAGGGACCTGCAGATGGGCAAGGGGGGGTTTGTGAGGCCCAGTGAGTTTTGCATGGTGGGGCCTGGCCACGGGCATTCTCTTCTCTTCGTGAATAAAGGCAGGGCTTGGGCAGGACTGAACCCAGCCCCATAGGCACCTGGGCGCCCGGTGGGGCACGGTGCCAAGACTCCCATTGGCTGCAGAGCCTGAGCCACCCGGCCTGAGAAACAGGGACAGTGAGCAGGAGGGACGCAGTGGCCGTCTGCATGCGGACCGGGAGGCCCTGCAATCGAGCTCTGAAGGAAGGTGGGCAGGGAGGACCCCAAGGTTCCCTCCAACGAACGCGGAGTGAGCCCTGGCCCTGTACAGCCAGGGAGGCCGAAGCGGAGGGAGAAATTACCCACACAAGAAACCCCCATCATAGTATGATCTCTCATCAATTGCCCAGCCCTCCATCCCCTTCTGTCCCATTAGAGGCCAGAACTGCTGAGTCTGCCCTCCCACATCCCCCCTTGGACCAGCTCAGCACTTTCTGTGCTCACTCGGGTCCCCGTGCTGCCCAGTCCGGACGGAGGCTGAGGCCCAGGCCGGAGCCCCAACCCTGCCCACACCCCATGCTGCCCGCCTCATCTGGGGCTGGCAGTCAGGCACCGCCTCGCTGGGCCTCTGCCCCAGGGGAAGGCCGCACTTACCAGGCACTCACGATGGACCAGGCGCTGGGCCAAGTGCTTTTACTCATTTATCCCCAACAACTCCAAGAGAAAGATACGAGTATATTCCTCCCTGTTTTACAGATGAGGAGCCTGAGGCCCAGAGCGCTTAAGCAACTTACTCAAGGGGGCGCAACTAGCAAATAGCCGTGGGATTTGAATCCACCACTGCAGACCTTGGGTTCTTTACACTGGAGTGTGTGGCTTCCTCTTTCTGTGCCTCAGTCCCACCACCTGCACAATGGGCAGAACACTATCGGCTGCCATGCTGCCAGAGGTATGGGAGGCTCCAATAACATTTTAGAAGATAGGGCTTGAGCAGATGTCTTATAAGCCAGAGCCCTTGTCCTCACTGCCAAGGAGGAACAGGGGCCACCTGGAGCCCAAAAGACTCAGGAAGACAGAATGTGTGACAGATGTCAGCTGTGCCTCAAGCCGCAAAGAGGAAGAAGGGGAGGAGGAGGAGGATGGGCCTTTGCTGAGCAGTGGAGGTGGGTGGAAGGCAGCTGTCCAGGCTGGGGTAATGGCTCATGCCGACCACTTGTGGAGGATTCGGCCAGAAGGGGAGACAGGACAGAGGGAGGGCGGAACAGAGCTAGGAGAGGCCTGATCCTTCCGATGGCAGAGGAAACAGGGCATGCTTGGGTCAAAGGAGGGGCCATCTGGAGAGGAAAAAGGGACAATTACCTCTTCTCGCAGTTACACAGCCCCTGCTGGTGGCTCTGTGACCATTAACCATGGCCTCCTCACCCTAGTCCCTGCAGTACCCATGCTACACCCATCTTACAGAGGGGAAAACAGAGGCTCGGAGAAGCAAAGCACTGCTGGTTATCCCAGCTTGGGGGTCTGGGTCTGGAGTTCACACAGGATGGAGCTGGGTTCTGTTCCTTGCCTGCCCACTTGCTTGCTGTGGTTAGGAATGCACAGGCAGAGGCCTTATTTTTGCACATTGCCATACTGTTTTCCCAGAGCTTGAGCACCAAGCCCTCCTTTGGGGGCCTCAGGGGCTCCCGAGTTGGAAACCCACTTGGGCCATCACAGCCTCACCTGTGACTGGTGTTCCCACAGCCCCTGCCTTCCCACAAAGGAAGAGCCAAGCCCAGGTTCAGGAACTTTCTAACAGCCATTGCTATCTCCAAGATGACCAACTGCTTCTGGAGGCAGTGAGCTCCTCCCCAGCCCGTAGGGTGAGTGCTTACTGGGTGCTGTCTGGCCTGACCGACTGCTGCTGGGATTGCTGCCGGCACGGAAGGTGTCCTGGCCCCTCCGATGTCCTTCCCAACTCTCAGGGAGTCCCACACCTGGTGGAGGGTTACCTGACAGACCCCTTGCTCAGAGTGGGTGAGGCATGTCCTCTCAGAGCCCCACCAGCTTCACCGTGTCATGAGCCTCTTCCTGCCCCAAGTGCACATGGGGTGGGCAGATCCTCACCAACGCTCCCTGTGGGCAACCACTGCAGCTGCCCAGGGCAAGAGAGGGAGATGGAGACCAGGGCCCAGAGCAGTGAGCGGGCCTCGCCCACCACGCCGCACCGCAGAGCCACGTGACGCTCATTTGTGAGCCGGCTCATGCAGCCACTTGGGTCTCCCTAGAAGCTACTAATCCCATCTCATGCCTCTGTCTCCTGGGGGACAGCTTCCGGAGGATCCGCGCGCCCCTCTCAGGAGACATCTGGGCGCTTCCTGGCTTCACTGACAGTTTGCGATGCCAGCCCGGGGGCTGTGCGAATTTCCTTCCAAGCCCTCGTTTCCGCAGATGCCAGCTCACAGGGCCAACTGGTGGTTACCCAGCAACGCGGCAAATATTTGGGCTGCCCAGGCTGGTCGGCGTCCCCCCCCTCAATTTAGTGAGACCCTGAAGGCACACACCCCTGTGGGCTTTGCTGCTTTCTGAAATATCTGGGCACTTTGTAAAAATAACTCGGCTTGGCGAAAACCTTTCCACTGACCGTTGTCCAGGGCTTGCTATTTGGGGACCTGGAAGGGTAAGTGAGGACTGGCACAGAAAAGAGGAGGAGGTGGGGAGGCAGCATGGGGCAGTGGCGGGGGGGAGCGAGGGCTCTGGCCTGAGAAGGCCCAGGTGTCACCTGGCTCCTGGGTCTTTGGCAGGTGGGGACGCGCAGCCCCCATAGACTGCTCAGACACGCGTGCCCAAACCTGGCTCTCGTTCCTGCTGCCCTCAGACCCACTCAGCCCTGGGTTCTGGCCCCGCCTCCACCGTCCCTCCCACTCAGGAAGTGCTCTGTGTCCCAGTGGCTCTCTCGCTGTGCCCCTGCTCTCGCCTCCCCAACACCATGTCTCTCTCCTGGATGTCTCTGTGGTTCCCTGGCCCCTCTAATTCAAACTCCACACTGGAGCCAGAGCCTGTCTAGAATGCAAATCTGCCCTCCTAAGATCTTGACGAGAACTTGCGAGCCCCTAAGCTCGGAGCCCATGACCTGCCCACTCCCACTCCCCTCCCCTGCAAACCCCACCATTCCAGCTGTTTCCGGTTGCCTAAACCGTGCTAGCCCAGACCTCCAGGCCTTGCTGGGGCTGTTCCCTAGGTACCACCTGCTCCCCTCAACCCTCCCGATGTCCACCTGGCTACTCCCAGAACCTCTGAGAGTGCTCGGGCTGGGCTAGATCTCCTGGCCTGCCTGGCCCGATGCCTGCCAGGACGCTCCCATCACCGAGCAGCGAGTCTCTTTTTAGTGATCTGTCTCACAGCATCCAGGACCCGCCCTGGTGCATCCACCGCTGCTGGAGGACTCCTCGGGCAGGCACCAAGGTGGCCACTGCTAGCCCTCACAGCGCTTTGTGCAGCTTAGCCGCCCTTCCTGGGGTGGCCGTAGCCCCACGCCATGGTGCAGGCCTTGGTAAGTGGAGAGTGGGCTGGACTTCAGCCTCTTCCTGCTCAGCCGGCACCGTGGTCCTGGACACACTTGGTGTTGGCTGCATCCCGGGGCTGGCACAGAGAGGGCACCCCAGGGAGCAGGCTGGAGTGGCCACGTCCCCCACAGGAGCCTGTGTCTCAAGCCTTCTGCCTGGCTGACCGTGGCTTCCACGGCAGGTTCATGTTTCCTTCTTGGTCATTGGGGCTTTCGGCTGTGTCTGCTGCAATGGGGCTCTCACCCTAGAGGGGCTCCCAGCCTGACATCTGGCCAGGGCCTGCCGGGCACTCTGTCCGTCCTCACAGGTGCCCTCCCAGGGGTTGCATTGACTTCACCCTGCCCCTGCTGAGGTCATACAAACAAGCCTGTGGTTGGAACCACAGGTTAGGGAGGGCCTGGGAATGAGAGGCAGGGAGGGGCAGACCCTCGTTCCACCCCATCAACTCCCAGCCCGCCAGCTCACTGGGCTTCTACCACCCGGCCTCTTCCACACCCCCCCACGCCAGGCACACCCCACCTCAGGGCCTTTGCACTCACTGCGCCCCCTTGACCTCAGAGAATCTGAACAGGGCTCACAGCCTCACCCCCTCTGCGCTTGTACTCGAGGGCCACCTCCTCAGAGAGCCTTCCCTGAACACTCATTTAAATTGCAGCCCCTCCTCAGCACCCACAAGTCCCTGCTTAATTTTTTTCCCATAGCACTTATCACCATCTAAAATACAACGTATTTGACATTCCTTCATTTGGTGTTGCTTTCCCCGGTAGCACGTAAGGCCGGTGACGTCAGGAAGTTATTACTGCTCTAACCTCAGTGCCCAGCAGAGAGCAGGGAGAATGAGTGAGAGCTTATAGCAGGAGCAAAAGAATGAATAAATTACAGCAGTAGTAATAAAAACAGCAGTGCCAGGCTTTGGCACCCGTGTGTGCCAGGCCCCTGCATCTGTACTTTCCTTGCATCCTCCCCACAACCCTATGCCTCACAGAGTAGGAAAACTGAGGCTTAACAGGGTAGACGACTTTCCCAAGGTCACTCAGCCAGGGGCTGACTGTGCCAGGCTAGTTGTCCTGTGGTCCCCGAATGTGTCCACAGTGTGGCCACTACAGCAGGAAGGGGCTTCCGCTGGCCTGCGCTCGGCCGTCACCATCTGGAGGCTCCCTTGGCTTTGGCCCCGATACCCCAGTGCACCCGCAGACCTTGGCATCCCTGACCCGCAGTGAGCCTTGGGCTGGGAGGAACATCGGAGCATCCATCTTTGTTCCCGTAGCCCGAGGACCCCTCCTGGTTGGGGCCATCTGCTGTCGCCCCATGGCTGGCCCACCTGCAGTGTTCCCACTCACAGCTTCCGGAGAGCACAACTTAAAAGGCATGGCTTTGTGTCTCCCGCCGCCTGGCCTGCACCCCGCCAACCATTTCAGCCACACACGAGTTATTTTGTGACTCAATCTCCTTCTAAATCTACTTGTCACTCCCTCTTCTCGTGTCAGCCCCCAGCCCCTCATCCTCACCATCCTCTGCCACGGCCTCCTCCAGCAGGGCCCCCAGGGAACATTGTGTATGAAATTATTTTGTGAAATTCAATAAAAATTTTAATCAGGTCGACATCATTACAGGAAAAGCAAATGATGGATCTTCCCTGATGCAGAGAAATGTGAAGAACAAACCCCACCCATCCACAGGCCACACACTCGTGTGCACTTGCACCCACGTGTGCACGGGCCCCCACGGACACGCGGGCGCCCTGCACCTGCACACACACGTGCATGCTCACGGGACTTGCGTGCGTCACTGGACAAATCCCTGCAGCCCCCCAGGCTTCAGTTTTGCCATCTGTTTTGCCACATGGGGCCTTGACTGCTGAACCCAGACCCTGCCAGCTGGGAGACCCACAGTCTGGTGCCTGCTGGCAGCTGTGCCTCCAGTCACATCACCTGGGAGGTGGCTGCTTTGCCCCACACTGCTGAGCGATGCCATCTCAGAGCACAGGGAAGTGAGTCTAATGCCCCAGTCCTGTCTCCCAGCCCACCCCTCACATTCATGAGGTCTGGGCAACGGTACGGATGGAGGCTGGGTACCATATGCCTAGATGCTTAACGGTCATACATCAAGCTAATAAACTGTTTAAAAAAAATGTCCTGGTCTCCTGCCTTAATAAGTGGCAACCTGAAAGGCCAGGTTCAGTTATAGATTTCTTCGCAAGAACTGGCCCTCCGGGCCCAGCCCCAGGCCCTGGCCTGGCCTCCTCCCTTTTCCCACTACCCCAAGCCCTGTGCCACCCTGAGAAGGGCCTGGTTCACTTACGTGGGTACGTGCACACAAGCTCTGTCCCTGCCCACCCTGCAAACAGTCCCTAGACACCCCTCAGGCCTTGAGTGTGTACACTGGTGAGCCCAGGGGAGAAACCCATTTCAGCAGAGAGTTCTAGCATCCTCTAAAGAGCAGGGCTCAGGGAAGGAGCCTTCTCACCTGGGTTGAGCGTAGCGCTGACCGCCCTCCCCCCCTGGGGGCCATGGAAGGAGAAACGGGGGAGGCCACCCCTAGGCCCTGGCCAGGCCCGTGGCCCCAGCCCAGAAGGCAGCCCTTAGTCCCCCCTTCGCTGGGCTTCTCTGCACAGTCTTCCTCTACGGCGGGGCGCAGCATTTCAGGGCTGCGTGCCAGGGAGACAAGATAGGCACGCAGACACGCTCCAAAGTGGGCAGAAGTCTCTCTGCACTTGCCCAGATGCTGTGAGTTCCTCCCTCAGGGGCGTGGGTGGAAGCCAGCTGTGGGGATGCGGATGGAGAGGGTCACCAGCCAGGGCACTCACAGGGGACAGGTCCAGGTTGGTGCACAGTGGGAGGACCCAGCACTGCCCTCCTGGGGGTTTTGTGGGTGCTCTCGGAGCCCTGCCTCAAGGATTCCTGAGGCTACCAGAAACCTTAGTTAGTGTCACTTGGATCTTGGAAGACAAATCCATTGGTGCCCATTGCCCTTCTCTTACAATGAGTCCTGAATGCAGCTGAAGGAAGACACGCCTCCCTGATTCATTTCCCATCCATAAAATGGGCAGTGACACTGCTCTGGGCTTCCTGGGACAGCTGCAGGGCTGCATCTCTGATGTGAGTGGGGTGGGGACAGAGGAGGCTAACCCCCTCTCCTCCTTCTCCAGCCCTGCCCCACTGCCCCTGGCTGGGTTCAGGAAGCTGTGTAAACTCCATTGCCTGCCCTCACCCTCTGACATCCACAGAAGCTCCTCTCCTGCCAGATGGCACCCGAGCCTCCATCTGGGCGGCGGGGCAGGCTTGAGGGCAGGGCTAGGAAGCTGTTTGGCCTGACCTTCTCCTCAGGGGCCCCCATGGGCAGGAGACTAGAGGCCTGGGCTGATGGGGCCGGGGAGGGTGGGCAGTGGATTGGAGCCAGAGAGGTTGGGGGAGGCTCCCGCTCCATGGAGCCTCCTCCCGGGGCTCCTCCCCAGCCTCCCCGGGCGAGAGGCGGGTGTTGAGCCCTCGGCAGATATGCCATAGTGCCCTTGGCCTCCCGCGGGGTGTTGATTCCGTAATCAGGGCCCACCATTGTTCAATGTGCTGCACGCTCCGTCTCTCTTCCTCCCTGGCCTTCCCTGCCCAGCCCTGTGGCCTCTCCAGTGACCAGGGTCCGGCCTGGGGGGGCAGGGCAGTCCCTCGCAGGCCCTCTGCCCATGTGCTATGGTCCGAATGTCAGTGCGACCCCAGAATTCACGTGTTGAAACTGATCCCCAGTGCAATAATATTAAGAGGCAACAGAGGAGGTGATTAGGTCATCGGGACTGTCCTCACCGGTGGGGTTAGTGCTCTTGCCAAAGAGGCCCGAGACAGCTTGTTTTCTCCTTCTGCCGAGTCAGGACGCCATGGGGAGGAGGCATTCAGGAGGAAGGGGCCCTCACGAGACACCAGTCTGCTAGCAGCCTCCAGGACTGCAAGCAATAAATCCCTGTTTTATTTAAGCTCCTCAGTCTGAGGAGTTTTGTCACAGCAGCAGGAACAGACCGGGACACCTGCATGACCAGTGGTGAGACTAAAGTCCTGCAGTGCAGAGGCATGGGAGGGCCTGCCCCACAAGCTGACCAGCGGTCTGTGGAATAATCATTTAAGAGTAATCACTGAACAGTAGACACTCATGTCCCTGTCTATGGGTCTGGGGTCCCAGTGGGGACTTTACTCCAGGCAGTCATCAATGACTCCTAGAAATGGTCTTGGATAGTCAACAATATTGCCAAAGAAAGAATCCAGTCTTTATCCAGTGCCTACTAAGTGCTGGCCACTGTGCTATTATCTCATTTAATGTTCAAAATAACCCTGCAGGGGAGTTGGTATTGTCCCCATTTTATAGATGAGAAGATTAAGGCTCAGAAGTTACACGACTTTTCAACATTGAGGGAGCAGCAGAAGCCGTAGGCCCTGCCCATACCCTGTTAGTCTGCACACGTACCCCATAGCTCCCCACTGCAAGTGTCTGCCACTCTCTGCTGAGGGCTTCCTCAGCCCCATGAGCTAGCTCAGTCCGTGGATGGGGTGTCCCAGCAGTGCCGGGAGCTGCCACTCCTGGGAACAACCTTAACGGAGGGACAGGGAGACGTAGATAAATACTCCAGCTGCCTCAGCCCATGCGTAGGGCAGCTTTGAGGTATGCTCTATGCTGCCCCTCAGAGGTCCCCAGTGAGACTAAACTCTGAGGGCCATGGCAGTCACTTTCTCATGAATGCACCCTGTGTTGGCGTCCTGCCTTTCCCTATGTCATTGCCGTCTCCCCTCCCACTGCTGCCCAGGGTCACTTCCTGAATAAAGTACCTGCACTTGAGTCCCTGACTCAGGGCCGGCTTCTGGAGAACCCAGCCTGAGACTGTCACTTATGTGGCGGGTGCCGGCTGAGACTGGATCCCAGGGAGAAGACACATTCAGCCCCACGAAAGCAAAGGCTGGCCTCTGATCTCATGCCTTCCTTTAGGGCTCCCAGTTCCGTCAGGACGATGTCTGCACTCCTGGGCGTGGTGACGCCCTCTGCAGCCACATCTGAGAATTCACCAGGCTGCGTTAACCTCCTCTATCCCCACTAGACTGTGAGCCCAGGGGGTTGGCACTGGGACCTGGCGCTGGTGTGGCACCCAGCAGATGCTCCGAGCTGGGACTGGCTCCTTGAGTGAATGAGGTGCTAGCCACGCTCTGGGAGCCCAGGACAGGGCTTGGTGGCTTCTGGGGTGATTTGGCTGGGGATGAGGGAGTGGCTTTCCCGTTGCCAGCCCGAAGAAGCTGCTGCAATGAAAAGATGTGAATCGTGGAAACGATTTCATGCTAACTGTGATGATTGGAGCGTTGGGGCCACTCTTCTTTGCAATTTCAGTGAAGAGCTTTTCTGCCAGGAGGAAGCCTCCCAGCTCTGTGCAAGGTGGCCTTGGGGTCTCCCGGGGCCATCCCTCTCCAAGTGGCAGAGGCTTCAGGGAGATGGATCCAGGTGTGCAGGGTGTAGGGGGCAGGCTGGGAGAGGCAGGGGGACAGCAGGGCTGGGGGAGGCTGTGGGGAAAGAGCTGCTGGGGCAGGGGCAGAGCAGGAAGAGGGGCTCCGCCGGGTCCGGGTCCTTAGGGCACGCGTGCCCAGGGTGAAGGCGGAGGAGCGAGGAGACAAAGGCCGGCCACCTGCGGAGGCAGCTCTGCACTGAGTCCGTAGTTTCCTTCAGGTGCAGAACCGGAGGCTCACGTCTCCCTCGGGAGCTGTCCTATCCTTATGTCTCGGTCACTCTGTATATAACATGAGGGGCCTGAACTAAACGACAGTTTGGAAAGAGCACAAGATTTGAAGTCTGTGTTCAAAATCCTAACTCTGCTACTTACTGGCTCGTGACCTTGGCCTTAATTTTCTGCTTTGTAATATGGGATTGTAATAGCCAAATTTGCTTCCTCCGGCTGGCGACAGGATAAGGGTCGTTCTTCCCTCCAACAAAAATCTACTGAGTACTGTCTAGGTTCCGAGGACACAGCAGTGAATAAAACAGACCAAACTCCCCGTCCTCGTGAAGTCTGTGGACGAGTGTGGACACAGTCGATAAATCAGAAAAATAAGTAAAACGTGGTCTGTTAGATGTCGATACATGCTAAGGAGAAAAATGAACCAAGGAAAGAGACGAGGAAGTCTCAGTGGTGGTGGCGGCTGTAATTTTAGGGTGGCAGGAAGGGCGGCACGGAGGAGGTGATATCTGGGTGAAGACCTGAAAAAGGGAGGAAGCCATGGAGACCCCGGGAAAGGGGAGTGGGAGGTGTCAGAGAAGGGGCTAGGGTCCCACAGGGTCCCACAGTCACGGAGGCACTTTGGCTTTTACTCTGGGTGAGGGGGAGCCACTCAGGGCTCTGCGGGAGGAGTGACAGACGTGACTTGTCCCAACAGATCGCTGCTGCGGTGGGGAGAGAGACAGGGATGGGGACACCGCGGGGCGGCCGTTGCAATAATCCCAGCAGGAGATGCCTGTGGCTCGGGTGGGATGGGCGCACGCAGGAGGACCAGGTGGGGTGATTCTGGGTCACACGTGCACACGCCATGGTGTCATTAAATCGTCACCTGGTTAGAAGGCTATTCTGCTCTCAGTTGGTTTCCAGCCTTCTGGAAACATTGAGAAAGTCTCTGGTTGGCGCTGGTGTGCCTTCAACACCTCTAACTCCCGCAAATGTCCTCGTCCTAAACCCAAACCAACAGGCCTCAGATACCAAGACTCTTGGCTTCTGTGTCTAGTTAATATTTACAGAATGTGCTTTTTGTTTTTATCATTTCATTATAGCATTTTCATTACCTTCTATGTCTGAAAATTGAGACTGGGCTTTCTCTTAAGGCACTAACAGAAAAGTGTCTTTTAAAATAAAATTTCCACATAAATAAGTTGATTTAAAGAATAATACAGATAGTACGATGGTTTGGCAAGAATCATGACCTGTCCCGTGTGGCCCTCTGGGGTAAGGCGGGAGAGCTTGCTTTCAGCCGCACATGATACCCGCACCTCCCGGATACTGGCGTGCCAAGGCCCTGCGGCTCTCAGCCAGGCTCTGTACTTCCCGGTGTCTCCCAGACCTCTGCTGGCCCTCAAATCGGAAAGTCCTCTGTGGACCACCGCTGCTCTGCCAACCTCTCCTCCCGTCCTGCTTGTTCTGGTAACCACCGGTGCAGGTGCAGAGGCAGCTGAACGATGGGTTAAGAGCCGGGAGATGGGGCCCCAGGCAGGACAAGGCTGGCTCGGCAATCAGTGCCAGGACCCTCTCTCTACCCCTGTGTAAGGGGGGCATGGCAGCCTCTGCCACCCCTGCAACAGAGGGTCCTGCCTGTGGGGGAGGCGGCTGTGGAGGCCTTTAATCGCCAGGACTGTCACACCCCTGAGCCAGCCTCCCGCTCCGTCTGCCCCCCGGGGAGCTGAACCATCTCACAGTTTCTTAGCTCTCTCTTCAGTCTCAACTTGCCCTTTCTCCACACGCCGCCCATAGAGCATCCTTAAGGGCTGGCACCAGCTAGAGGGCAGGGAGGCCAGGAGGGGAGCAGCCTGCAGGGACAGCCCCAGGAAGGAGGTTTGTTTTGGGCCCAGTGCAGTTGTGCTGTGGCTCCAATGGAGAAGGATGGATGTGGCCACCCGGCTGCCCAGCGGGGGACTGCTGGAGCCCTCTCACCCTGCCCAGAGCAAGTATGGTCCAGCCAGGCCAGCCCAGCCTGGGGCTGGTCATTTGGAGCAGAGTCATTGTCACAGCTCTGACCCCCAGTCCTAGCCAACCATTCTCCATACTTTGCTCACTGACTGGGTCACATTCTGGCCACTCTCCTGCTAGCACACTTGCACTGGACCCCGATGGCCTGCAGATTTGGATTCAGAGTGGGTGTACCAAGCACCTCCCATGCTCCAAGTAGGATTCGGGGTGCTTCCACAGATATCAGCCTTTTTGAAAGATTCCTCCAGAACTCCAAGACTGTTTCAGCTCCTCCACTGGAATTTTGGCCAGAGAAGATCGGAGGGGCCTGGCTAGACCATTGTTGCCGCATGTCCTCGCTGTCCTGGCTATTGTCCCTGAGCCCAGCCCCCAGCCTCCCTCAGGGTCACAGTTCCAGTGTGGTGTTGAGACTCTGCTCCTGGATCTAAACAGTTCCACCTGGAAGGACCACATTCCAGAGGCACAGGAGGACAGAGGACGTGCAACTCCCCCACATGACTTTCCCCTGCCCAGAGAGCCCCCTGGCTCCTCGGCAGTTGTACGCCTCCCCAGCACCTTCCCCATTCTGGCCTAGCTCTGCCCTCAGCTTTTTTAGAGACAGCATCCAGCTCTGTTGCCCAGGCTGCTGCAGAGCAGTGGCATGATCATAGCTCACTGCAGCCTCGAACTCCTGGGCTCAAGCAATCCTCTTGCGTCAGCCTCCTGAGTAGCTGGGACTACAGGCACTTGCCACCATGCCCGGCTAATTTTTTTTTTTAAAGATGGGATCTCACTATGTTGCCCAGAATGGTCTCAAACTCCCGGCCTCAAGTGATCCTTCTGCCTCGGCCTCCCAAAGCGCTGGGATTACAGGCGTGAGCCACTGCACCCGGGACCTACTGCCTTAGTTGGGGAATGGGGCATGGGAGGAGGGCAGATAGATGCTGAACAGACGTATGTGCTGGGAAACTCCAGTGCTGGCTGGCCTGGCCTTGCCCACCCGGTTCTAGTCTTGGCGTAGACTCTCCTCTGGCCTCAGCACCCCCACACCCTACCCTGATGCCTCAGAGGGTCCTTACCAGCAGGTACTCAGGGCTAGGGCCAGCTCGGGCTGCTCACTGAGGTCCCAGATGGCTCCCTGGAGTGCTTCTCATGCAGATTCTGTCGGATAAGTGGAAGAGGAGGGAACTGTTCCTTCCTGGTTGCAGAATTTGACCTAGGAGGCTGGGTCAGCAGGGGGAGGCGGATCAGAGAGGCTGTCCTGCTGACCACATGCCCTCACTCTGGCAGCATGGGTGCCGGCTGCCAGCTTCTCCTGGGCACTGGCTGAAGCGCCTGATTGCTCTGGTGGCCTTCTCTTCTGGAAGAGTGGGGAGATAGTCTGTTAAATTTCTGGGGTGTTCTGGAATAGCCCTCCCTGAATATCAGGGGGGACAAGGAGAATTCTCAGGAGCCCCCTGCCCTAAGGAGTTGGGGTGAACCAAAGCCAAGCGGCTGGGGTGGGGAGACGCCACAGCGCGCCCTGGACGGAGGAGGTGTGGGAGCCGCGGCATGAGCAGCTGTGGAGTCTGACATACTTTGGCTCCAGGCGTCTTTGCAACGCCTACACTGGAAGAATCTAAGATGTGATGATAATTCTAAGGAGTGAAAGATTCCAAGAGCAGGTTCCAAGATTCCAAGGCATGAAGCTTCCCAACTCTGAGGCCGCCATGTCCCTGCCTTGCTGGTATGTGTCTGAGGGGCTGCACTTCCCCAGGCTTGAGTCAGGGCCCAAGGAGTCACCATACATGTTTCTGGTGTTGTTGGCTTTGAGCTTCCTGTGTTTCTGAAGGCAAAGCACTGATTTGTTTGGAAAAGGTGGCTTCTGCTTTCCAAAGGGACGGAGCCATTTTCCTCTGTCACTGGGCTGGGCCAGGCCTGTTGGGGACCTGGCCGTGGCTTGTGCTGTCTACCAAAGACTATGGCAGCAGCATGCTCTTGTGAGAAGTGAGGAGTGACTCAGCCCCACGCAGCCGCTCCGCCTGCCCAGGAGGCAGGGGCAGGGGCAGGGGTAGGATGGGCGAGATGGGCCTGGATCCCAGGGACCACCGATCCTTTGTGCACCTGGGCCTGGGCTCTCCAACCCTCTGGGAAGACAGGGCTGCCTCTGGTTTGGCTCCCTCTTGTCCTTCCCCAGGAGATCCCCAAGTGTCAGAGTGGCAGCTGCAGGGGCGGGGAGAGAGGAGTGAGCAGGGGATTGGGTTGGCTGGAGGGCGGCCTCCTCCTGCCTGGCAATGCTGCCCATGACCTTACCAGCCTAGACACCCAAGGTTGGATTTTCCAGGGTCTGGTTCCTCTCCTCCCCCAAGCCCCCGAGGGCAGAGGTGTACCTGTTACTTTTCAGTCCTCCCTGAGGCTTTTCTTCCACGGGTCCCTTGCTTGAGCGAGTTCGGAGTGCCCTGAAAGCAGGAATCCCAACTGCTCCATTCTTAGAACATTGTAACAGAACACAGGGTGTGACTGTCCATGTCCGCAACGTCCAATACAAGAGCCACCAGCCGCGCGTGGCTACTGAGCACTTAAACTTTGGCTCGTGTAAATTGAGACGTGCAGTGAACTCAAAATACGAAAACATACCCTGGATTTCAGAGACTTAGAACAATTGAAGAATGTGAAATATCTCATTAATAATTTTTGATACTAACTACATGTTAAAATGATCTTATCTTGGACACATTGGGTTAAATAAAACACATCTTAAAATTCATTTCCACTCTTTCTTTGTTTTAATGTGGTTACTAGGAAGTTTAAATTCCATATGTGCCTGTGTTTGTGGCTCATGTTATATTTCTGTCGGCCAGGTTTGGTCTGAGGGCAGAGTCTGAGACATGCCTGAACACGGAACTGTCCACGTGGGAGCTCTGGGACCCCTAGGTGTTAACTGTGTGGGCCCCGGAAGGAGTTTCTGCCTCTTTTCTGAGAGCAAATTCTGGGGCTCGCGGAGGCGGTGTGACAGGGCAGGAGGTGGGTGGGGGCTCTGCCTGCTGGTGGTGACGGGGCGTCACAGAGCCTGTGTCCTCCAAGGCAGCCCTTAGCCAGGTCCCTTCATGTGTAAGGACTCTGGAGCAAGCACGGCCTGGGGTCAAGTCCTAGCTCTGCCATCAACTGGCTGGTGACACCAGGCACTCTGTGCCTCAGTTTCCTCATCTTAAAATGGAGTTAATAATAGTACTTCCCTCATGGGGCTGTTGTGAGGACTGAATGGGTTCATGCACGTAAACTATCAGAATAGCCTCTGGCACACAATAAGTGCTCAGCACACACAGCGGGGGGTGGTGTTGGTGCCCCTGTCTGGGTCACTCAGAGGAGGGAGGAGACAGGAGGTGGCAGTGGAACAGGAAGGCTTGAGTCCCAGTTCTGCCAGGGCCATACTCTCCTCAGTTTCCCCCATCACATGAGGGTGACCAGAGCCCCGATGGCTCAGGATAGGGCTGGGGATCCAGTGAGCATGCACCTGCTCCTGAGATGCCCTGCCATCACCCCCAGAAAGCTTGCGGAAGACCAGAGTCCCACACTGGCCTGGCTGGCTAGGAAGGTGACCTTGAGGCCTAGCAGGGCGGGGGCAGGCCAGGCTACTGAGGGGCTAATAGCTGCAGGACCCAGGAGTCTCGGCTCTGCCAGACCCTCTGAAAGCCTGGTCTTAGCTCCGCTGGAAATTCTTAAGCTGGGATTTCAGTTTAATTACATATTGATTAAATGGAACAAAGGCGTGGGGGCTCCAGGGAGCAGGCTCTGTGAGCGTCTGATGGAATTTCAGTCCTGCTTTTCCCTGCCTCCCACTCTCTTAGAACCTCCGAGCTGCTGAGGAGCCGGCTCAGCATGATCTCCGCAGGCATCAGAGGCCATACCCTGGACAGAGTGGCAGCAGGTGGCCCTGGGCCACACAGGCTAGATGTGCTTCCCTGCCTCAGCCCCCAGCACTCCCACCCTCCCACCATCCCCAAACCCAGGCCAGGCCCAGAGAAGTGCCTATGACCTGGCCAAGGTCACGCCCAAGGTCAGAGGCAGACCTGGGACTTGTGCATATTGGACAAGTAATTCTTGAGCACCTAGTTCGTACACCTTCTACTGTGGGCGCTGGGAAGTGAGTCGGCTGTGGTCCCTGTCCTTCTTCACGGAGCCCTTGACCTGGTCGGGAGACCAGCTGTGGTCTTCTTGAGGAGATGACATCTGGCCTGAGGATTAGGGGGCAGGAGAAGGTGGCCAGGCAAAGACAGAGGATGTAGGCACAGCATGGGAAAAGCGTTCCAAGGAGAAGGAACAGCATGTGTGAAGACTCAGAGGCAAGGGGGGCACTTTGCAGGGCCGGGGGGAGGCTGGATCCGGGAGGGCGAGGCTGGGGTAGAGCCGGAGGTGTGGCATGTGGACACAGTGGGCGGCACAACAGCCTCCCACCCTTCCCCCAGCAGTGCACTTTGGCAACGTGACCTCAGATCAAAGGGCTAGTCATTGGTTAAGGAATGCGCATGCGATTCAATTCTGGCCAGTGAAAGGCGAGAGAAGGAATTCTATCTTTGAGTTGCTGAACCAACCACCTCTGAGGCCCACCTATGTAAGTTTACGTTTTGTGAGCCAGTACACTTCTTTATGGTGTAAGCCAGTGCTCACTGGATATTTTGTTACCTGCAGCCAAAAGCACCCTGGCTGATGCATCCGTGTGGACCATGGTAAGGACCTAAGAGCAGTGGGAAGCTACTGAAAATTTTTAACATAAAAATATTTTCTTTTTGGCTGGGCGCGGTGGCTCACGCCTGTAATCCTAGCACTCTGGGAGGCCGAGGCGGGTGGATCGCTCAGGAGTTCGAAACCAGCCTGAGCAAGAGTGAGACCCCGTCTCTACTAAAAATAGAAAGAAATTAATTGGCTAACTAAAAATATATAGAAAAATTAGCCAGGCATGGTGGCGCATGCCTGTAGTCCCAGCTACTCGGGAGGCTGAGGCAGGAGGATCGCTTGAGCCCAGGAGTTTGAGGTTGCTGTGAGCCAGGCTGATGCCACGGCACTCTAGCCCAGGCAACAGAGTGAGAGTCTGTCTCAAAAAAAAAAAAATTTTTCGTTTTAAAAATATCATTCTAACAGTAAGTGTCCTTAATACCACTGAACTGTACTTAAAAATATTAAGATAGTATATTTTATGTTATGTGTATTTTACCATTACAATAAAGAAAATTTAGAAAAAATATATTACTCTGGGTACAAAGTCAAGAAGGAGGAAGGGGTGACATCAGAGACACCAGCCGGGAGGAAGAGGCTGCCTAGGGAGGCAACCAACTCCCCGTGAGGGAGGTAAGTAGAGGCCGGACTGGAGTCGGTCAAGGGGCTGGAAAGATGTCCCCTCCCTGGGCAGGGACGGGTCGTGATGCTGCCTCGAGTTCTTGTCCACTGAAAGATTCAACAATGCTGTAGGTGATTTCCCTGCTTCCCTGGGAATTACAAGATCCTTGGCCTGAGGGAAATTCCCAGAACCAGGAGCGGCCCAGGAGTCAGAGGGACTCTTACCCAGGCTCCCTGTCCCCTTCCCTGCTTTGTTCTCCTTCATAGCACTGACCACCCTCAAATATTTGGCCTATTTTACTTATTTATCTTGTTTACTGTTTGTTCCTTCCACTAGACCTGTGCCGTCCAATATTGTGGCCACTAGCGCCATGTGACTGTTTGATCGCTTGAAATGTGGCTAGTCCGAATTAGGATAAGCTGTAAGTACAAAATACACATCAGATTTTGAAGACTTAGTATGAAAAAAGAATGTAAACTATCTCATTAATTTTAAAATATTGAATACATGTTGAAATGACAATATTATGGATATATTGGCTTAAATAAATGATGTTATTGTAATCAATTTCACCTGTTCGACTTTGCTTTTTAAATTGTGGCTACTGGAAATTTAAAATGTAACACGTGGCTCTCATTAATTTCCTATTGGACAGTGTTGCACTGGACCAGGGTTGGCAAATTACGGTCTGTGGGCCAATTTCACACAGCACCCTGTTTTTATGTAGCCCATGGACAAAGAATAGTTATTACATTTGTCAAAGTTTGTAAGAGAACAAACAAAGATAAATGTGCAACAGAGGCTCTATGTGACCCACAAAGCCTAAAATATTTACTATCTGCCCTTTACAGAAAATGTTTGCTGCTGCTTCCAAGACCACAGGGTTGGCACAGGAAGGAGTGCGGGTCCGTTTGTTCTTCACTATGTCCCCAGCGCCAGCAGCAGTAGGCGCACGGCGGGGCACACAGTGTGTGCTCACTGACATTCAGTGAATGAATGAAGGAATGAGCTGCCAGACCTTATGTGGCTGCCTATGTCCCTGCCTGGATGCTGCCTCCCCCGCCCACCTGGGTGGTCCTGCGAGCCCCACTGCACGGCTGGACGTGGGGCTGAGCCCACGGGTTGGGGCAGGGACAGGAGTGACACGGCTCTGGGTAGCATGCTGCCTCCTCCCACCCTTCTAGAGGCCAAAGCTGCCACCATCCATTGCTGTTGCCAAGAGCCTTGGGGGCAGGGGAGGTGGACGGGAATTCACCCACCCCTAAAATTAGAGAAATCCAGATTCCTCTAAGGGATAGGGCTCTTGACAGAGAGAGGAAATCAGGAGGAGCTGAGGAGCTGGGGTTTGGATACTTCTTCCTCAGGGCCCAGTTCTTTCCCAAGGATTCTGAAAGGAAGGCAAGGTGACTCAGAGGCCTGCAGACCCTGGTGCTGCCTGCCCCACACCGGATGCTGCGACTTTGACAGACCAGAAACCAGGACTTGGCTGTGGAAAGCCATATGGAGGTTCCTAAAAAAATAAATGTAGACCTGCCATTCGACCCAGCAATCCCACTGCTGGGTATCAACCCAAAGGAAAAGAAATCATTTTATAAAGAAGACATCTGCACTCGAATGTTTATTGCAGCACAGTTCACAATCACAAAGATGTGGAATCAACACAAGTGCCCATCAATTCACGAGCAGATAAAGAAAATGTGGTATTTATATACTATGGAGTACTACTCAGCCATAAAAAGGAATGAAATAATGTCTTTTGCAGCAACTTGAATGGAACTGGAGACCATTACCCTAAGTGAAGTATCTCAGGAATGGAAAACCAAACACAAGTTCTCTAATAACTGGGAGCTAATCGATGGGCACACATGGGCACAAAGAGATGTCAAGGCCATTGGAAACCAAGAAGGGGGGGTGGGGGGAGAGGAGGGGTAAAAACTGCCCCATCGGGTACAATGATCACTACTCAGGTGATGGGCATGCTAAAAGCCCTGACTTAAGCATTATAAAAGGTATCCATGTAAGAAAAACATTTATATCCCCTTAATATTTTGAAATTAAAAAGAAAAAAGAAACCAGGACTCAGCCATCATGATCGCATGCTTTAAAAAAAAATGTTGAGTTTTTGTTTGTCTGGGGGTTTTGTGGGACTCCTTTGTGTTTGGCTTTTTTACAGCCCTTGCAATAAAATTCCTCCTGACCATCTCCGCCCACCCGGAAAAGGGGAAGGATTCCATGGCTCTGCCTTGTCCACACGCAGCCCAGAGAGACAAAAGAGAGGGAGTTTTTTCCCTTGCTGGGCAGCAGAGATAACAGCGCAAAAGCCCCAAGAGATGCTCAAACCAAGCGTGGTGTATTGATCCTCAGAGCAGGTGGCCTTGCCCATGTGGTCGGCAGTGCAAGCTTTGCAATCAGACTCTCCTCTTCACAGAGGACCACTTAATCTTCTGGGCCTCAGTTTCCCCCTCTGTAGAACGGCTTAGGGTGAGGTTCAGAAGTAGTGGTTGAGCAGAGTGCCCAGAACATAAAAGGCCCTCTGTAAATGGCCATTATAATTGATGATCCTTATTTAGGAGACAATTCCCTCCCCAGGGGCCAGAGAACGGAGAGGTCTAGACAGCTCCTATTTGCTTGGTGTGGTCAAATGGTCAAAAAGGTCTCTGTGGCCTGGACAGACCCCAGTGTATCGTGTCTTAGAGCTGGGGGAGCGGGGGCAGCTGGTCACTGAGCACCAGAGAAACTGAGAGAGAGAGAGAGCGTGCAAGAGAGAGCGCCATGCTCCAGCCTGAGAGCCTCCCTCCCTCCCACCTACCTTTGTCCCGGCTCAGAGCTCCTGGACTGTGGCAGCGAGAGATTGGCAGCTTCCCTGTTCTCCTTCTCTCCCTCCTTCATTTATTTATTATTGGTTACATGGGCTATAATTAAAGAGGAAAATCTGTAAAAATTAGGTCATTCTAAAGGTGCCACTCAGGGACAGCGTAGGGGGTACAGAGGGGACTGAGGGGGCCCGTGCCCTTCCTTCCTGCCAGATGCCCTTCGCAGAAAGGGTGCTGCACGGAGCACCTGGAACTACCCCTTATTGTCCCCTCTGGGAGCCCAGCTGAGGAAAGCACCTACTGTGTGCTGGGCCCTGGGGTGAGACAGACCAGGGCTGTGGCCTGGCTCAAGCGGGTGGCAGTCTGGCGAGGGAGGCAGACGCCGGAGCAGGCAACTGCATTGCTGATGGCAGAGGGAAGCTGGGCCCTGCTCTCTTCTTGCCTTGCTGAGGGACAAGCCCTCCCGGGCAATTGCTCATGGGGAAAGTGCGGCTTCTTTAAAATTTTTCCAAAACGTAACCCCCCTTATGGGTAGTTCCCTTAGATGGCCCCAGAGAGGGAGACCACCTGAACCATGCTGGAGTTGGGATGTGTCAGGGAAGGCTTCCTAGAGGAGGTAACTTTGGCACAGGGTTTTGAGGACTGCTGAGGAGGTTAGCAGTCTGGGGCAGGGGAAGGGAGAAAACAGGACTGAATTTCCAGTCGGAGGGAACGCGTGTGAAGGCTGGAGGCACATTGGTGCGTGGAGAGTGAAGGGAACACAGCCCCTGGCTGGGTGTGTGAGCACATGAATCTGCACGCTGGGCAGCAGGGACTGGGAGGTGGGAAAGAGCCAGATCAAGAGGCCTCGAATGCCAACCTCAGCAGGTGATGGGAAGCCATTCAAGGGGGGCATTTGTGTCCCAGTGTATTGGTGAGGGCCCTGGGGCTCAGAGAGCTGAAGGCCTTGCCCAAGTTCCCCAGACTGCGGGCTGGGTCTGGAGGGCAGGCGCCGACCTCTGCCTGCCTCTGCTATCAGTGTTAATGACTCTAATTCACTTTAGTCCATTAACGAGTCTTTATTGAGCAGAAGCAGGCGCCAGGAGTGCGTGGGTGTGAGCTGCCATGTGGGCGCCCCAGAACCCTACTCCCAGAGAAGATGGCCCTCTGAGCCTCCCTGGACAGTGACCTGAGAGGCTGAGATGTAGCCCCCTGTCCCCTGTCACCACGCCTGGGCTACAGTGTCCCTGAGATGTCCTTCCAGGCTAGTGAAGCCTTCATTCAGGGAGTAGGTGGCAGATAAGGAGGTGCGCAGTCATTGCACTTGCTTGTGACCTAGACTCAGCCTGGTCCCTCTTAGGGTCCAACCTGGGCCTTGGGGATGTGGTAGGGAGAAGTGTGGCAGGACTAGCCCAGTCAACACAAGTGTCCCCTCCCGCCTGGAGAAGGGCTGCAGGAGTGGCCAGAGGAGGAGTCAGCCCCCCTTCAGCTCCTAGTGTGGCTGGCATCAAGTGGGGGGCAGTGTTGGTGGGCTGCTGGTAAGAGAAGAGACTGAGGCCCAGGAAAAGGGCTAACAGTGAGGGTCCTAGAGCACAGGAGGACCCCTTCGAGGAGGAGGTGAGAGCTCAGTCTAGAATGGGAATAACCGTGGATGTGCATGAGACCTCATAACTATGCATGTTAGCAAGAAGCCTAAATACTCCAAGGGGCTGGCTTGGCTGGGCTTGGGACAAGGTAGAGGTCCTCAGCTCCACTACTCCTGTGGCCTAGCTGGCTTATGCAGCTGACAGCTGGAGCAGGAACCTTACTTCCTGTCTTGGTTCTGCTCCCCTCCCTACTGTGACCCTGAGCAAATCACTGCTATGCATTAGGCCTCAGCTTTCCCATCTGCACAATGGTGATAAATTTGCTTCTGGGGGGGGGTTGTGCTGAAGGTCAAAGCCAGGCACTAGCCATCACTGGGATCAGATTCCCCTCTGAAGCTTAAGAAGGGGCTTGAAGAGGTGAGGATTACCCGGAGTCCCAAAGAAGCAGTGCTGCAACATTATGCCCATCTCATAGATGCAAAAACTGTGGCCCAGGAAGGTAGAGAGACTTGACCAAGGTCACACTAGTGGATTCTAAGCCCTGCAACCTAGTCCTTGCCCCAGTCGACTTTAAGGCCCTGGACGAGGCTGCTCTCCCCAAGCCTGGGCACCCATGTCGTTCCTGTCACTTCACCAGAGCTTTCTGAGCCATTTGTTTTTATGTCTGCATGTTGGGCAGCCTGTGAGCAGGGCTAGCGTCCGCCTGTGAGTATAAAACTGACAAGAGGCGCTGACGGAGTGTGGAAACTGTCAGCAGAGCAGCCGCCTGTGAAATTAACATGATATCGAAAGCGTCAATGTTTATTTACTGGAAATATCTGGACAGGATGCAAAGCGGGCTGCAGCTGCTGCCTCAGGGCTGAGGGTGGGGGTCGCCCCTGCCCGTCCCTCCTGGCCAGCCACTAGGCCTGCCGGCAGAGCCGCTGACTCCTGTGGAGGCTCCCGTTCTCTTCTTGACTTGCTGAGGAACAAGCCCTCATGGACCAAGTGGGACTTCACTGACATTTATCACAGGTAACCTGCCTCGTGTCCCAGAATTCCGACGATGCTGTCCATGGGCCTAGTGAATAGCACGCCGGCCTCTCTGAGGCCCCTGCTCTGGGTGCCTCCAGGGTGGAAGTCACAACTTCCTGAGCTCTGCCAGCTGTGCGTCATCTCTGCTCCCCGCATCAGGAAGGGGCAGCTAGTTCTCCAGGGCAGCCCTCCTCCAGCCCCAGCTGATTGGGCCAGGCTGAAGTCACCTGACTCAGACCTGGCCAATCAGAGTGTGTCTCATGGGAATTTGAAATCAGGGCACAGAGATGAGGTTAGTTGCAGGGAACTGAAATACATGGTGTGCTGGCTCCGGGCAGGGGCTGCGCTCTGGGGCGTCAAGCTCTGCTAAGTGCGTGTTGAGAGTGAGGGAGAGGCTTGGATGGAGGAGAATGGAGCAGATGTGCAGAGGGAAAGAGATGACAGACCTAGCTCTAGGTAGAGACAGACACAGATAGGTAGTTTCAGCTTGGGAGAGGGAGGCCTGGCAGCTCATTCTGCAATTGTGTTTCTTAAAATTTCTTTGCAACCTTACATTCAAAGGGCACTTTGTTTGAAAAGGGCAGAAATCGGCTGAAACTGGCCTTAAGACAGGGAGGGATGCCAGGACTGAGGTGAGAGGAGCAGACTCTCAGATAAAATGTAGGCTCAGCTGGGAAGGAATGAAGGAGGGAGTCAGCAGGCCATGGTATGTGGCAGCAAAGCCACTAATTGTGGCTGAGCCCCATGGGTGTTGGGACCCAGACCCTGGGCTGCTGAGGGGACCACAGAAAAAAGCCGGAATCAGGGACTCTGCCTAGCTGGGCTCTGCTCCTCCCTGCATCCTCTGTGAACTGGAAACATCGCTCCCGAGAGCTCCCAAGCTCACCTTTCCTGGCCTCACTCCAGAGAAAAGCCGATAGTGACATTTTCCAGTTTCAAGTTCCAGTATCCTGGGAAAGAGTTCTGATTCCTTGTCCACTGAGCGCCAATGAAGTGTGGGTGCGGTTAGCCCAGCTCGGGTCAGGTGCTCCTAGTAAGAAGAGGGCAGTTCCCATTCACACCCTAGGGTGGTGGGCGGGGCGGGAGGGGGCTGAGGAGCACCTTTCGAAAACAGGGGCCCTTCCGAGCAGACAAAACGATGAATGTTCACTCTGTTCTTCGGCACAGAGATCTGGGGAGTCAGGCCTGCCCCTACCACCTGCTCCTCTCAGGAGAGGCAGGGAGGACCGGACTGGTTGGCCGCAACTGATGACAGTTGTGCACGGGGCTGAGAACGTATTACAATGCCCAGTTTGCTACATGGGCGTTTCCACTGCACCTGGGCTATTTCTCCTCACAATTGCACGTCAGGTGTGTTGATGGTGGGTAGTCCCCATTTAGCCCAATGTCCTCCAACTTGCTTGGTGGTTAAGAATCACCAGGGCTTCTCCCCAGGCATTGTGATTTAGGAGGGCTGGGCCAGGACTGGGAACCAGAATTCTGACCTTATCTTCTCTTGGGACTGTCTGGGAAACACTGATTAAGGCCAGGGAGCGTGAACCTCTCACCTGGCCCGAAATGAGACCAAATTAGAGGAATGGATGGCACCTGCAGTGTGGACGCGGTGACTGGGAAGTCTCTAAGGCAATGGTCTGTACCTGGCTGCACATTAGCATCACCTGGGGAACTCTCGCATCTCCCAGGCAGCGCCCACACCAATGAAATTGAAATCTCTGGAAGCAGGAGTTAGATATCAGCATGTTTTTAAACCTCCCCTGGCGATTCCAATGTGCAGGGAGAGTTGAGGACCAGTGGTCTAGGGAAAGCCATCAATTTCCCTCTACCCACACGCCAGCCCCTCCCACAGCCTGGAAGAGGTGGCTTTCCTACCCTCTGGTCCTGCTTCAGCTAACTGCACCAAGGATGGACACCTAATCCTGGCCCATAATAGTTCCTCTTGGGAATTTGGAATTGAACATGGAGGCCACATGAGTTGCTGCCACCGAAGCTGCCATTTTAGGGAAACTGCTTAGTCAAGCACCCCCTGATTGAGCAGAAGAGGAAGGTGCTCCTCTGCAGAGAGGGACAGGTGACCTGAGCTGCGGTGCAGCCAGGAGCTGAGCCAAGAGGAGAGGAAATGCCTCCCCACCCCCTATCCCTTGAGGTAGGCCTGGGCTTCCCTGAGACTCTATGTCCTTACAGAAACCTCCTTGTTAGAGGATGGATTTAAATGTACTGCTGTCCCTAGAACTCAAACAGTTTTGGCTGCAGAGCACTGAAAGCTAAAACGTATCCAAGCCCAGAGCCCTGCCCTGCATTCCTTGGAAGGCCCAGCAAAGGACAGCAGCTGGCACCTATGGGCACATCCCATAAGCCAGGTGCTTTCCATGAGCATTGTTTCCAAGTTTCCCAACAACCCTGTAAAGTGGAATGATTAGGCCTGTTTTACAAAGAAGTGCAGTAATGTGCCTCGGGGCGCCTGGCTGTTAGTGTAGAGCAGAGACATAAACCGGAGTATGCCAAGTCACTGCCAGCGATGGCACCGGAAGCCAATTATGCAAAGCAGGGCAGAGTGGAGGTCCTGCAGCGATAAGGGAGTGGGGGGCTGCTGCTTGCCCGGGGCTGACCATTTCGGGACAATTCCACTTGGGTCCAGGCCCTAAAAGAGATGCTGCTGGAGAGGCAGGGCCCAGTCCACACACAAGGTGTGCTTACGAGCTCAGAGCTATGATTACTCCCATGGCCACCGTCGCTGTTGTTACACAGGCTAGAGAGCGCTTTGGAAAGCACAGAGCCTGCTTCTGTCCCACCCCGCGCGATTTCTCGTAGTTCCCGGCACTCGTATCTCTGACCACAGTTTTTAAATGTGTATTCCCTGAGTGAATCCCTGGTTGGTGTCCAGCCTCCACGAAGGCACGAGCTTTGCTTGTCTTGTTCTTTGCAATGTTGCCAGCGCCTAGCCCCGGGACTAGGCAAAAGTGGGTGTTGGATGGATACGTGGGAAAGGGGGAGGAGGGGCATGCTGCAGAGCAAGAGTCCTCACCCCACTTTGTAGATGGGGAATTGAGACCCAGGGAGGGGAAACTGATCAGGGTCACACAGGGAGTAGCAGCTGAGCTGGGCTAGAACGCGACCCAGTCAGGAGGGAGGCCCTGGGAGACAGAGCAGAGTGAGAGTACAGGACAGACGCAGGCAGAAGCAGCCCTGGATAAATGTGTAACCACAGACTGAGTGTGGGGTGAGACAGTGTTGGGGAGACCCTGAGCAAAGCCCCTTCCTGCAGTTGAGACCCTGCTCTCTGGTGAGCAGCAACCTCCCCTTCCAGTGGGAGCAGGGGACGGTGACGGCTCTCTCCAAGGCCGAGAGCCATAGGCCCTTCCCAGAGCGGCCAATGCAATCGACGGGCTGCAAGCCGGAGAACGTGAGAGGCCTGTCAGAAATCATGCTCGTTTATAACGTTCCTAAAGAAAGTGGGCAGAGAAGCTTGTGCATCTCACAGGGTAAAAGACCATTATGACTGGTCTTCACCATGACTCTAAATTTCCACCTCGCTGAGACAAGCCTCACTTTTGCACAGAGCACCTGGTGTTGGAATGGGTCTGCCTGTGTTGCGGGGACAAACTCCTGTCCACCACCGTGAGTCACCTGGTCCAGGAGCCCACGACAGTTGGGAGCGTTCTGAATGAAGGCTGGGGGCTGGAAGCTGTGTGAGGAATCCATAAGAATGCTAACAGTAGAGGCAGACATTTACTGGTCACTAACTCCGTGCCAGACACTGTTCTAAGTGCTTTGCAGGCATGGTCTAACGTACTCCTCATAAGTCACATGGGCAACTTGCCCGACTCACACAGCTGGCAGGGCCAGGATTTGGACCCAGGTCACCTGTCTCCAGACACCTGCCCCATGCTCTGGAATCCCTACACTTGGCCCCTTGGGCGAGCCTCCTCCCATAGTATGCTTTGTGTTTTGATGTGTGCCCATGTGGCAGGCCCTAAACCATGGGATTGATTTAGAGCTGGGTGTGTGCGCACACACGCTGACGCTTGGCAAGAACATCCTGGCAGGGGGAAGAACACCAATGAGCCTGGAGGAG
Organism: Lepilemur ruficaudatus; assembly: GCA_963574885.1. Classification (NCBI taxonomy): domain Eukaryota; kingdom Metazoa; phylum Chordata; class Mammalia; order Primates; family Lepilemuridae; genus Lepilemur; species Lepilemur ruficaudatus. Next base: position 35,835 of record CAUYRT010018865.1, read on the forward strand.
AAGGAGCTTGGGACTCTGAGGACGAGAAGGACAGCCAGAGCGACTGCTTCAGAATCCTCTGGAGAGAGGAGACAGGCCTGGGTCACGGAGGCTCCCTGGAGATTTTGAGCCAGGTCCCCTTACAGCCACACACGGCACCTCTGGCCAGGATGCTCATCTGTCCCCGGCCCACCCAGAGGGACCGGGTGGCTGGGATTCATTTCGGTCTCAGTATCTGGCACCCTGAGGCACCCCTACCACGCCTGCCCTCAGCCTAGCCCTGCCTTCAAACTAACCCTTTAAGAACGGGGTCGGGGTCGAGTGCACAGGGTCCCGAGTGAGGTCCCCGTGGCCACGCCCCCCAGCCCGTAGCCGGGCAGCTCCTGCTGGTCGCCTAGGAGACAGTGCCCGGTGCACTCTCATTGGCCAGTCACGGCTCCAAGGGCAGGAGTGAGGCTCCAGGCTGCTATCCCGGTTACGCCCGTGTGCGCACGGGACGCACGTGTGTGCAGGGCGCCTGAGCACTGAACACAGAGGGCGGCCTGGCTGCACTGCGATCCCAGGAAGGAGAGAGACCGCGGGATGGAGACGGGCCAGGGGCCTCTAGGAGAGCTCCGACGGTCGGAGCTTGGGGGCTTGGTTGGGACGTGGCTCAGCACCTGCCAGCGTGGGTGCATGTCCCCACCTCTGCGTGCGTGAGGGGTGCGGGCTGCTCCGTGGGTCTGTGCGTTGGTGCCCATATGAGGGTTTAGCGTCAGCGTTTCAATGTCACAGCTATTACCTGCTGTACATTGACGGTGTTTGCTCGTGCCGGTGCCTTGAAAAGGTTTTGTGTGGACATGGATTGCTGCGTGTCTGTGTGGCAGAATGTGTGAGGCTGTATAAACGTGAGATCTTCTGTGTGCACATGTGTGCCTGCTGGAGCAGGGATTGTGTGTGCGAACAGAGAGGTGTGCACACTCACCCTAAAGAAGGGGCTTTAGCCTCTCCCTTCTCTGCTCCGGCAGCTCCAGTCTTTCCTTTTTAGATTCTGAGATGTAACCTTCTCATGCTCAAGGGCCCACCAGAGCTCCCCATTGCCTGGATGGTGCTCTACAGAACACCCTGCCTTTGCTTCCCCAGCCCCCCACACCCTCCCTACCTTCCACACAGGCACCAAGAGCCAATAAGAGGGGAGATTCTGTCTCTGGCCCAGGGAAGGCTTCAAGGGCAAGGATGAAGTGTTCAAAGTGGATTCTCCTCATCCTAAGCCAGGGGAACTGGAGCTGATGGCCTGGGACCCTTGAGAATCTGGTGCCTGCCTTTGATCTCCCCATCTGCTCTCTACATGGAGGGGAAGTCTCCCTTAGCCTGCCACTGCCTGGGGTCACGGGGCTCCACAGCCGCAGGGTGCTTACCAGGTGTTGCACCCCATCTACCCGCCTCTTACAAGAGTGTTTGGAGAGCTTGCTTTTGTGGGGGGAGAGCTGGAGGTCAGCTGGAGGGCCCAGCTGGAACCTGGGAACCCATCATGGTCTGCCCTCGCCTCTGCAGCCTCACCACAGAACCCCTCCACCTACCCTATACTGCCAGCATTCCCTCTGTCTCTGGGCAACAGCAGGGGCCCATCAACCTTGCAGTGTCCCTGTCCCTTCCAGCTGTCCCACAGGAGAAAGGGAACAGATGTCCTCAGTGGCCAGGCAGTCCTGCTCCACTCTCTGACTGCAGGTCTTCCACTGGTCCCTACCTCCCTGCTGGTGGCCCCATGGGGCAGAGGATCTTGTCCACTCCTCAGGGGCTGTCTTGTCTGGTGGGACTCTTGGAGCCCATCTTGTCCAACCCCAGCTGTACATAGAGGGAAAGTGAGGCAGAGAGGCAGGGACTCACCCCAGGTGGTAGATGACTGGCAGGCTGCCTGAGAAGGACACAGGGAGACTCTCGAGAGGTGACCTCCAGGTATGGAGGGGAGGTGGCTGCTCAGATGGCAAAGCCTCTTAGGGGCTTTGCATGTCCTGACTGAGCAGCACCTAAGGAAGGTTTGGGGGATGGGCGAGGGCGGGGGCAGGCGGATGGCCGCAGGCTCCTGCTCTGTTCCAGGCGACCGCACGGCAAAGTGAGTGTGGAAAGAGGGGCTCATGGGCCCAAGGCAGGGCCGTAAATGCCCTGCTGGACAGGCTGTGACTGTGCCTCACTTCAGCTGCAGGGAGCGTCAGGGCAGGGAAGTGAGACAGGGGATACCACCGAGTCTGGGGTGAACCCTGAAGATGGAAGAAAATTGGGGGGAGACCCAGTTTAGGCTTCTCTTGGGCCCTTGGGAAGGGTCGGCCCAGAGAGGCTCAAGCACTTGACCAAGGTCACCCCACCTCCTCCGGCGGGGTTGCAGACAGAGCCCAGCAGAGACGAAGGCGTGGGAAGCTCACCCAGACCCGGCTCCGGGAGACGCTGAGGGGCAGCTGCACACGGCCTCCCACGCAGGCCTCCCTCCTGTGCCCTTGGCATGTCCTGACGGAGGCCCTGGGGCCACAGACAACAGAAGGGACGAGGCTTTACTGTGCCCGCGTCTCTCCTCTTTACGACGCCATATTTTTTTAACGAGCTATGTAATGTCTGCAAGTCAGACAGCAAAGTCAGGGCCTCCAGCTGTCCCCCTGCTGGGACTGAGGGCCCCCGGGGCCAGTCTGAACATGTGTTTCCCACGGGAAGGCTTTCTGGATGCCATGGTGGTCGTCTCCGTGCTGCCACCTCCCAGTTCAGCTGAGTCAGAGCTGGTGCTATTGCTGACTCATTCATTTTGTGACCTTGGACCTGTCACTTCTCCTTCCCGTGCCTCACTTTCCTTATCTACAAAATAGAAGCACACATGGAGCGTTTTGTGCTTTCTAAGGTGGCATGACTTAGCTATGCAACCCTGGGCAGTGGCTCAGCCTCTCTGAGATTTGTGTTTCTCATCTTAAATTGGGAGACGGTCGTGCTGATCGCTGCCTTTCGGCTGTGCTCCGGCCCCTGGGAGCTGGGAGGCATGGTGGGGAGGGCCCAGTCCTCTTCTCTCCTGCCTGCCTTTCTCTTTCCTCCACCTCCAGCTTCCTCCTCCTCCCTGTTCCTCTGCGCCATCTCCAGGATTGGCCGTCTCCATGGTGGTGTGTCACAGTCCAGACAGGGACTGAGGGGGTGGATCCAGGGAAGGCACAGGGAGAGCCAGGCCCCCTCCCTGCTGGGGTCGCATCCAGGGCACGAGAGGCCTCCTGGGGGGCGTGAAGGCTGAAGTATGAAGGAGCTGGGCAAGGAGAGGGGCTGGCTTGAGCACTGGGGCGTCCCCCTCGTCTCCATGGCCCCCAAGGTCCCCACTCTAGCCTTCCCAGACACCAGCACTGTCACTTGGCATGATGACGGGCCTGGGCTGGGGATGCAGGATATGCCATAATAGGTTTATAGGAGGCTATAAATCCCCTTACAGGCTTAGCAATCAGCTCCCACAGGCAGTTAAAGGCCGGAGCTCCCAGGGGAGGGTTCTGTCCTCCCAAGGATGTGCTGCGTGGCCGGTGGCCTAAGACAGTCCCTCAAACAGGCTGCTGGGCCTGTGTATTATGCTCCGGTCTTAGGGCCTCACAGAGATGCCGGGTGGACTGGCAGCCAGGAGCTGGGAACTGACTGGCAACAGCTTTGATCCTGTCCCTGCCCCATGTGCCCACCTACCAATGCCACAGCACATTCGTCATCCCATTCCGCAAAGGGAGGAGGCCGCAGGAGCTGATGTGGCTGTGCCCACTTCCCAGATGAGAAGCCTGAGTCTGGAGTGGTTCAAAGTGAGGGGCCCAGTCTGGTGCTTTTTATGCAGTGAAGTATCAGCGCCCTGAGTATGAATCCCCACTTCAGCGCCTACCTGGTGGTGGGCCCGGGAAATCACTTCTCCTCCTTGAACCTCAGGGTTCGCGTCTGAAAGGGAGCATATTAGACCCACCTCATGGTAGGGCTGAGTCAGAAAATGAGTGGCCTGGTGCCTGGCCCAAGGCCATGATGAACAGTAGCTGCTGTGTTTCCGCGGCACCACCCTCCTGTGTCTGCCTGCTACCGAAAGGACACTGAAACAGAGGGCGGCAAACTTGGGTTCAAATCCTGGCTCTTTACTTACCAGCTGTAGGTCACCGGGCCGGTCGCTGTCACTCTAAGCCCCCTACTTCTGGGCAAACTGTCGCAACCTGTACAGTTCCTCAAAGTAATGAGACACAGCAGAGGTCCCTAAGGAAGGTCACTTCCAAAGGTGGCTGCAACGACTCTCACATGCTGCCTGCCCTTTGGCCGTGTGCCTGTGTAGCTCCTCCTGTCAAGAGGTGGGAACCGTCCTCCCTCCTGTTGAATCTGGGGGGCCTGTGACTTGCCTCAACCAACAGAATGCAGCCGATGGGATGCTGTGGGACTTCCTGGCCTATGCTTCCATTTTGGCCATCTTGGAGTGCTGAGCCACTGTGGAGGAGTCCGGCTAGCCTGCAGACACCAGGCGCAAAGAGAGAAGCCAGCCGTCCTCCAGCCCTTCTGGGCTCCCCCACCCAGGAGACACACACGGTCAGAGGCCACCTGGGATATTCAGCTCCAGTCAGACACCACACAGAGCAGAGATGGGTGTCCTCACCAAGCCCTGCCCAAGTGGCAGAACTGGGGACAAATAAATGGTTCTTGCTTTAAGCCACTAAATTTTGGGGTGTTATGCAGAAATAGATAACTGGTACAGTCCCTCATCCTTTCTGCACCGTCTTCACCCAACTTGGCTTGCGCAAGGTTGAGCTCCTTGGCCACAGCTTATTGGGCAAGGGGATGGGCACCTGACCTCAAGGCAGCCACCCCATTGGCTGGTAGGTGGCCAATCTGACTTTTCTTTCTCTTGCAAGCCAGACAGGAAGAAGGCTGGAGCTGGGGCAGTCTGAATGGGAGCTGCGGAGAACGTCCAGTCCCGGACTGGCTGTTATGTCCTCAGAGGACACCAGATTGAAGAGAGCAGCAGGAAGGATGCTGGTCCACGGAGCCGGCTTGGGCAAGGGGTCCACTAGATCATTTCACTCCAGCTGGTCTGTGTTGCCCCTACTCCTTGTGCCTCATGTACCCTGACTCCAGGCCCGAAAATACTCAAGGTCCTTTGGCCAGCTGGTGACAGAACTTCCCTAGGGACTCCTGACACCAGCCAGGGGTCTACACTGCTCCTCTGACCCCTTCTCCCTTGTTCTCTCTCTGTGATATCCCCCCTGCCCCAACATACACAGGTTGTAGCCTTGTCCTCCAGGGCCCCAGGACACAGTTGCTCTCTGTCCTGGGCAGACAGGGGATGGCCACAGAGTCTCCTCCACCACAGCCCTGAGGCCTCCAGTGGCAAAGCAGAGGGCAGGCTCAGGTTTGGTTTCCAGCCCAACCACCTGCGGAGCTCCAGTTCTCTTGGCTCCCCGCGTGTCCTATGCAGTCTCTTACCCTCCCAGCTCGGGAGTTCAGCCACCTCTCCCCTGCATGTGCATAAGGATGTCACGCTGACAACAGTGGTCACCGGTGTACCCCAAACAGGGGCCACACACCATGTAGCGGCACTTTACAACACTGTCTTTAATCTTCCCAGACACCCTATAAACATAGGGTTCTTGACTCCACTCTGCATGTGGGACTCAGTGGTGGAAATGGGATTTGGACCAAGGTCTGCCTGACTCCAAAGCCCATGTTCCATCTGCCACTCTGCTGTGTAACTCTAGGCGGGTTACTTTCCATCTCTGAGCCTCATATTCTGACTTGTGAGGGGCGAACCAGGGAGGGGTCCTGGTGCTCATTGCTCCCTCCAGTACTCACCGTCCTGTGTCATCCTTGGCAGGGCCCACTTGCTGAGAGTGGGTTTCCAGTCTTAACACACTTTCTCTTCAAGGCACACCCGTCTCACGAAGAGCAGTCCAGGAGGCTGCTCTGGTTTCGGTCTCCTGGAAAGTGCGGGAGACTCTCATGATTCAGTATCTTGCTTTCTCCCCAATAGCTTCCTCCAACCTCATCCCCATGGCCCCCGGATGAAAAGTGAACAGAGCAGTCAGCTCCCTATGGGGTTTGAGGTGGCAACACACCCTGACTCCACAGCCCCTGGGCTCTACGCCAGGGTGGGGCCATAAGGCCTGTGGGGGAATGTGGGTGGCCCAGGAAGGTTCTGGTCCCCAAACCGCACCTGGGTTCAGGCTCCGATGTGTGTGTGCCAGGGCAAGGGGCAAGGAGGCTGGCAGGCCAGGGAGAAAGTAGCTTCTCCAGCCTGGCTTCCCTGGATGGTGCCCTTTCCTGGCTTCCCTGGATGGTGCCCTTCCCTGGCAGGGCTCTTAGCAGCGGTGGCCCTCATTTCCTCTTCCACAGAAGGCCATGCAGCTGGGAAGGGGCTGCACCAGGACCAAACCCCAGGCCTCCCGGCTCCCAGCCTGGGCTCTGCGTAGGCCCAGGCTCCTTTGCTTGGGCCAACCTAGTCTGCTGGGGCTGGGTACTCATGTCCCCCAACCCGACCCTCTTCTCCTACCTGAAAACAACCTAATGATTTTCTTGTGTCCTTGAGTTTCCTCAGGGGGTCAATTCCCTCCCAGTAGCCAGGAATAAATTGGCCCCTGACCCCCACGCTCTTACCAGAACCTTGAGGCATCCCAGAGGGATTAAGTCACAATCCTACAAGCTGTCTCTTGTGGAGGACAGTGGCAACCGGGCTTCCAGGGCTGGGGGATGGAGGCCTGCGCTCTGGTCTCTGTTGGGAGGTGGGCACGCCTGCCGGGTTCTTGAAGTCTCACATGACAGCACTGGCCCCTCATTGCATACAGGCCACTCACACACCCCAGGACTCCTCTCCCTGCCCCATGTGCTCCCAAAGTGGTTTCCTGCCTGGCATGGCTCTGAGATGCCCTGAGCCAGGTTTAGAAGTCTGTGGCTCTGGGATTCTGGAATCAGGCCCTGGTTCTGTCACTTTGAAGCTGTGTGACTTCTGATAAGCTACCACCCTCTCTGGTCCTCATCCTCTGCATCCATATTAGAGTTGGATTATCATCACCATTACCATTTGTAGAGGGACCACTGAGTGCCAGGGACTGTCCCACTCAACAAACACACCTGTGTTTCCTCATTTAATCCTCCTAACGACCCAAGCTAGTAAGACCATCTTTATTTTACAGGTGAGGCTAGAGGAGTTAAGTCACAGTCCCACACAGCTGGTAAGCACCTGAACTGGAACTCAGACTCAGACCTCACCTCCAACCTCACAGCCAGGCTGCCTCCCAGGGAGCCTCAGCCTTTTGCACACCAATATTTCAGGACCCTATGGGGAGAGGGTCCCGGTTCTTCCCCGAGGATAACACCACAGTTCAGAGGGCTGGAGCACTCCCAGAGCCAGGGATAGTCCTGGTTGGTAGCAGGGGTGGGGCGAGGAAAGGCTGGCCCAGCCATGGGTGCAAATGGCACCAGCTGGACCCAGAAGCAGAGCAGCCTCTCAGGGATGTCTTCAGATTGAATGAATGCATGCATGCATGAATGCCAGCTCCATGCTGGACTCTGCCCACCATGCCCTCCCACTGGAGGCTTGGTTTAGAAGATGCTGGGCATAGCTACTTAGCTCCTGCCAGCTTAGGTGGGGGCCGTGAGCCTTGCCTGGGAAGAGCCCTGACTGAATAGCTGCATTCTGGAAGTTTCTTTCTGCTAAAGGCTGACTTCTCTAGTGTTCCCCCGCTGTGTTCAGCTGAGTCTGTGCCCGTTGACTCCTGCACCGCCAGGGTTCTCTTATAGCTTGAGGAGGAGTGGGCAGCAGGGCCACTCTGGGCCCACTGTGGGGCAGAATCCAAGGAGTCCCCAAGGAGCGAGAGTGACTCGCGGGGAGACCCGGCCTCCCTGACGCTGGGGCCCTCCCTCCTGGCAGAGATGCGGGTGGGGAGCACATGGCTGCTGGTGAGCCATGGCCCCTGGACTCTGGGGAAGGTCCAAGGTGACAAAGTGACTGCCTGGCTCGTCCCACTCTGTTACACGGGGCGTCCCTCTCTGGGGCTGAGCTTGGAGCGTCTAGGTGTGGTTTGAGTGGGCAGGGCTGGGGAGGGTGGGCAGACGTTGTCTGGCCCTCCTGCTAAGCTCATGTGCAGGTGGATCCCAGCCTCAAACCCGGAAGCCCTGGAAGTCCAGGACAGGCTCAGAGGATGACCTGGTGGAAGACGGGGCAAAGCTGGGTGGTGACCTGGGTCTGGTAGCCCCAGACTGCCTCCCCCAGCCCCCACCGACCGGGCACTTTATGTGTGAAGTGGCATACTGTAGGTGTTCAATAAATGCTTATGGAAAGAAGGCTTGCATAGGTCCAGGCCCACACCTGAGGGGGCCTCCAGCCCCCAGGGTGGCTCCCAGAGCAAAGCGGGCAGGACCTCTGGTGCTCACAGGCTGCAGGGCTCCCCTGTGGGTCTAGGGCCCATCTCTCCAGCCAGTGCCTCTGGCTGCAGCCCGGTCCCTGGTCCCCCAGCCCTGCCCTCATGGAGGTCCCTTCACCAGCCCCGTTCCCACAAAGATAACAATGACCATAATGAGAACAGTCACCCACACGTGTGCACAGCGCTTTACAGGTTACAAAGTGTTTCACATACATCATCTCATCAATTCCTCACAACAGCCCTGTGAGGTAGGCAGGGCGGGGGGTAATGTTCCCATTTGTACAGATGTGGAGACTGAGGCCCAGAGAGGCCAGTGACCTACTTGAGGCCACACAGCAAGTAAGCAGCAGAGCTGGGGCCAGAGGCTAGGTGTCGGTCCTACCTCTGGCCCCCGGCTCTCTCCACTGGCTGTGCTGTCCCCAGGAGGACCCCAGCCCCTGTCCAGAGTCTCGGCTCCCACCCCCTGGCAGTTGTGCTGCCTGGCAGCCTGGCAGCCCTGCCCCTCCACCTGCTTCCTGCAAACAGCCAGCCCAGATCTGGGCCAGCCGCCACCCGCCTGCCCCAGTGGCGCCCTGGCAGGGGCAGGCAAATGAGACCAGAGCCTCCTTTCCTGTTTTCCTGAGTGATCCCTCCCCACAGGGGAAGAGAAGAGAAAGGAGGAAGAGGAGGAGGAGGAAGAGAAAAACAAGAAACTGAGTTGGAAGAGGCCCTGGAGCAATCAGGACGTCAAAGTTTGCATTCCGACTAGCTATAGGAAATAGTTTTTTTTCTCTTTTTATTATTTCAAGTTTTCATAAAAATCCATAATTATTGAAACCCAAGTTACAGAGGAAGTTCGTAACTTTTTTTATTGAATTATTGACTCTGCCGTGTGTCGGTCTGTCGGCTTTCAACTGCAGTCTGTCAGTGAGCGCCCCGTGCAGGTGGGGTCCCCAGGCCTGGACTTCTGAGGTCCTGGTAGAAAGAGGGCCGGTGGCGAGGGCTGTGGGGCAGCAGGGGATGGGCGGAGGGGAATGGAGGGGGGAAGGGCGGGAGTGAGTGGCGGCCAGGCCCCTTCCCCTGCCCGGCCGCCCGGGGGTCCCTGCCCCCTGCCCCATCCTCATATCATCTTCATGTTGAACTTGCGGGGCGCGTCGGCGGAGCTGATGCCTGCATCTGACTTCCGGGGCACGTACTCGATCTCGATGTTGTGCTTCGTGTTGCCCTTGCCCCGGCTCCAGAGAAACAGCAGCACCAGGCAGAAGAGGACGACGCCCAGGAAAGAGATGAAGCCCATGGTGGTGGCAATGATGAGCGTCTTGATGTCAAAGGGGAAAGGCACGGTGGCGCGGGTGCTGTTGGCCTCTCCCTCGCCTGGCTGGTTGGAGATGAAGGCGAAGGTCTTGTTGGGCTGATGGGGCCAGTCGGGAGAGTAGCTGCGCACATGCAGGTGGGCAGGCATGGAGTCGTTGCCGCCCGCGTTGGCCGCGATGCACAGGTACGTGCCGTTGTCCTGTACCTGGGCGTAGCGCACCTCCAGCGTGCCATCGGGGAAGACCGTGAGCCGCCCATTGCTCTTGGCTGAGACCAGGTGCTTGCGGGGCGACAGCCAGAGGATGGCGGGCGGCGGGTCGCCGTCGGCACGGCACACAAACTGCACCGTGTGGCCCTCATCCACAAACACCTGCTGGGCCTTGCGGTCCCGGATGCGGGCACGGCGGCAGGTGAAGTAGTTGGGCAGTAGCACGTCGGGGAAGTCCTTGAACTCCTTGCCCTGGACAAACTCAGGCGTGGCGCATGTGGGCTGCTGCCGGTTGAAGTTGAGCCGCCAGCGGCGCCGGAACACCCACAGGAGCCGGCAGTCGCAGGCCAGTGGGTTGGAGTCCAGGATGAGCGTCTCCAAGTTGCCCACCGAGTGGAAGGCAGACTCCTCCAGGGTGGTCAGCTGGTTGCTGGAGACATTGAGCACGCGCAGGTAGTTGAGGCCGCGGAAGGCGTAGGGCTCCACCACGGCCAGCTGCCCGCCCACCAGCTGGATCTCCTGCAGCCGCAGCAGCTCATGCAACATGGAGCCCTCGATGGTGCTGATGGGGTTGAAGGAGAGGTTGAGGAAGCGGAGATAGACCAGGTGGCGCACGGCCAGGTAGGGCACGGCAGTCAGATTGCAGTGTGTGATGGACAGGGACGTCAGGTTGAGGCCGTAGAGGCAGTTGGGTGTCATGGTGTCCAAGTAGGGCCAGTGGGAGATCTCTAAGACCTTGAGTCGGTACAGCCTCTTGAAGGAGTAGTCCCGGATGGCATTGATGTTGAGGTGCCGCAGCCTTAGGACGATGAGACTGTGCAGGTGGGACAGCGCCTCGGTGGGGATGGAGGTCAGGTTGCATTTCTCCAGGGTCAGCTGCTCCAGGCTGTTGAGGCCGCTGAAGGCGCGGTGGGAGATGTACACGAGGTCGTTGTCACCAACCTCCAGCGACTTGAGGTTGTACAGGTCCTGGAACATGTAGTCCAGCAGGATGACAATCTTGTTCTCACTGATGTCCAGCTTGGTCAGGTTACTGAGGCCAGTGAAGACGCCCAGTGGGATGAGCTTCAGGCGGTTGCTGCGGAGGCCCAGCGTCCGGAGGTTGAAGAGGTTGTTGAAGGCGCCGGGCTCCACGGCGCTCACGACGTTCTCGTTGAGCTCCAGCTCCTCCAGGTGCGGGAAGCTGGCAAACTCGTCCTGGTTGAGCGTTTTGATGCGGTTCTTACCCAGGTCCAGCAGGCGAGTCTCAGTGGGGATGCCCTCGGGCACTGCCACAAAGCGCTTGCGGTGACAGAGCACAGCGCGGTCCTGGGCGGAGCACTCGCAGCGGGGCGGGCAGCCTGTGGCAGAGCCTGACAGCACCGAGCCCAGCACCAGCAGGAGGATGGGCTGCCAGCAGGCCAGGAGGGGGCTGGGAACGCTCCTTGCACCCACCGCCAGCATCCTCTCGCTCACCTGCAGCGGGAGCAAGCACAAGGCAGCGATGGCAGTTAGAGGGCAGCGTTTGGTGGGACCCCGAGCCCTCTGCGCCCCCTGAGCTCTCCCGCCTGTCGCGATGACCCTGACACAGACGGAGAGGAGGGGTCCACATGCCCAGGCCAGACGGCCCGTGCCACCCCTGCTGCGCACTCCCTGCCTCTCCCCTGTCCAGTCTTCCCAGAGGATCCTCCCGGCAGCCCTGGAATGGGGGCATTCAGGGAAGGGCTGGTCACCCCAGAGGAGCCTTGGGCATTGGTGCCACCTCCTTTATGTGCGGGAGGTATGACTCCAGGCATGCACCCAGCAGAGCCTCAGCTCCCCTGCTGCTGTCAGGGATAAAGCCGGGGGCCTAGCAGCCCTCGGCTCACAGAACGGATCAAAGGGGCTCAAGGGCCGAGGCCCCACGTAACTGCCAAAGGAGGCTGTGGAGAGGAGCCCCGCCCCGCCTGCAGCGCAAGGGCTCCCAGGCTGCCGGGACCCCACCACTCAGCCTTCAGTTTTGAGCTCCCCCAGGTGCTGACTACGTGCCCTGCCCAGCCCCGCGGCGGCTGGGCCTGCAGCCCGAGAGTCCTGGACAGTCAGCAAACCCAGTGGTACTGTCAAATGGTCATCAGTCTGCTCCCTGCCGGGGTTCCCAGGTGGCTGGAGGCCCCCTCCTCCAGAAAGCCCAGCCCTGAAGCCACCTCCCCCATCCCCTGCACCTGCAAATCCTACCTGGCCTCCCTGTGGATCTGACTCCTCCCTTCCTCTGAGGCCCAGGGGTGCCCCAGAGCAGACTCCTGAGCTCCAGGCAGGGGACATCTCACTGCCCCCGGCCTTGGCTCCTGCAGGGCTTTCCTCCTGGAATGCCTCCTCCCCTGGCTGTTGAAATCCCCCCTCCAAGTCTAATTTAAGTCCGCTGCTCCGAGAAGCTTGTTCTGGTCCCCAGTAGGAAGCATGCTCCCCCTCGAAAGGCCCTCGAGCCTTTATCTGTCTCTCTTTCGGGGTCCCAGTCACCCGGGCCCAGGGCTCTGTGTGGCCGCTAGTCAGCCTCCCACAGCCCAGGACAGCCCAGGCCACCCTGGAGGTGCCTGTCCACATGGCAGCATTGAGGACGTGAGGCTGGTTCAAGCTGGGCCCTGAAGCCACGCAGGACTTGGGGGGTGGTGACAGGAAAGATGGTGCCGGGAGCAGGGCCCAGGTGGCGTGTGGGCTGCAGGTGGAATGGGCACGGGTGTGCGGGAGCTGGCCTCCTGCACTCACTCCCACCCATGTGCAGAGGCCACTTGCCCCCAGACCGCCACCCTGTCTCCTCCTGCCTCCCCCGCCACCGTCCACCCCGTGGGGGCTGGGAGGACCGGTCTGGACCCTCGGAGCTGCTGCCTTCACACTCCAGGGGGTGGACCTAGAGGCAAAGATCCACCCCCACCCCTCCACCCCAGCCTCCAGCACCCCGACGGGGCTCACCGCCGGAAGGGGAGGATGTCCCACCTCTCTGCCCCGGCTCGGGCCCTTCTCCTAGCCTCCCACACCTCCACACAGCCTCTGTTTCCACGGCCACGGCCATCCATACGTCAACCATTATGGCAGCTCAGGCTCAGAGAGGTGTAGCCCCAGGATACCCAGACGGTAGAGGGGATAGAACTGGGACGGCGCCACACACTTTCAAACGCTCTACCAGTCTCTCAGGCCTCACAGGCACTTCCTGGTTGTTGATCGACTATGTGACTGATTAACCAGAGAGGACTCAGGGTGTCACTGACATATTATGGAATCTGCAAGTTTTCTGTTATCCCCCCGGGCTTTGTCCCTGCTGACCCTCCCCTCAGCCCCTTTCGTCCTCTCCATCCAGTCTCCTCCAGGGCCCGTCTCTCCCCACCCCACCCGGTCAAGCTATTTTCCACAGTCACACACGCTTCAGTGCCCCACCAGAAAAGCAAACATCCTGACGGGTGATCAATAAGTAATTGGGCCGGCAGCGGGGGCTGGCACGAGTGTGAGTTGGGACCCCAAGAGGAAAACAGGACTGTTAGCACCACTCAGGGCTGGGCTGGTGGGCGGGACAGGAGCTGCTGGAGGAGGCTAAGGAATGAGGGGAATAGTGGGGACTCAGGCCACCCTGAGATGTGGGGAAGCCCCTTATCCAGATGTGAATCTGGCTGCCACCACCTGGCCTCAACCTACCCATCTACCACCTCTGCCACCACTCCCCCCAGCAAAGCCACCCAGGTGTCCCCACTTGTCCTACACATTCCTGCCTCTAAGCCATCTCCTTCTGGAGCTTTGTGGCCTTCTACTCCAAAGGCTGCCTCCTCCATGAAGCCATCCTTGACCTACTCCATCAGATATCATCTCTTGCCCAGAATGCTGAAGCCACTTTGTCCTTATTAGCAGTGATATTGTGTAATTGGTGTGCGGCACACCTCATTCCAAAAGTGCTTTGAGCCACATGACTGAAAAATTATGCTATAGGATGATAAAGAGATAAAAGCTAAAGAAGGGAAGCCAGTCAGGAAAGAATGACACAAAGTCCTGCATAATGACTAACAGGGAGAGCTTCTAGTGACCTGAGCAAAGAGGGAAACATGCCCCAAAACCTCAGCAATTGGCACCTCTCCTGTCACGTATATTTAATCATGGGTCAGTCATGGGTGCATTTGTCTTACCTGCCAAAGAGTGAGGTGCCCAAGGTAAAGAGTGTGTCTGCAGCCTCAGAGCAAGGTGTGGCACAGAACAGATCCCAGTGAATGTTCTTTGAAAGGGGTGTGTGTGCATGAGTGAGTTTTTGCAGGGGTGAGTTTCTGCAGTTTCTGATGGGGCTGACCCTGGAGCAGGCCCACTGCACAATGGGAGATCTGGGAAGTTGAGGGGTGCTGGTGGAAAAGCTGGCCAGCCGTGCCCTCTCCAGCTGCCACCTCCAAGCCTGGCAGACCCACAGAGCCATGGCCCATCTCCGTGGGACCACGCTAGCTGTGGGAGGACACATCTTATGAATTGCCTCCTCCCCTGCCTTTTACATGTACTGTCCTGAAAGGTGGGGAAACTGAGGCCCAAAGAGGGTAGGATGCTTGCCCAAGCTGACACAGCAAGAGCACAGCACACAGAGCCTAATATCTTGGGCTTACACCCCCATGGGGTCCCTGTCATCTAGGGATGCTGGCAGGGTCACGTCCGAGGGGTCACCCAAACTGCTGAGTGGGCAATGCTGCTCCTGCCATTCTAGCACTGTTAATCCTGCTGGCTACTCCTGCGATTGCCAAGAAGAGGTGTTTTATGCATTTTAATCAGTGTTTTATTTTGGATCCTTGCCCCCTAAAGGGCTTTCCATAAGAGTGAGTTTAAAAATTGGACCAATAAATACAAAGGAAATAAACATCAAGGGCAGGCAGGTGGGCAGGCAGAGGAGTGCTGTGCCCGGGCAGCAATGCACAGACCCTGTGGCAGCCAGAGTCCTCCTGTCCTGCAGTGGTCGAAACCAAGCCATTGGACCCATGCTGCAGAGCGTAAGACCCAGGCTCTGAGCTGCTCTGCAGCGGAACCAGACAGGCCACCAGCACACCGCACCCTCACTGATGTTCCCGAGGCAGCTACCCCCGGCTCAGGCAGTGCTCCTTGACACACGCAGTTCCCTGCGGCCAGCCTGCTGTGCTACCTTCGGCAATGCCTGTGCTCTCCGGCCTGCTTTCCCCGCTGCACAGGGAGGGGCGAAGAGTCCAGGGTCCCTGAGGAAGCCGTCAACAGAAACTAGGCTTTCCCCAGCTGGAAAGTCAGCACCCTCAAACCTGGTTGGGAGTAAAGGGGAGTGTGTTGGGGGGGGCAGTTCAGGCCCCAAATCGTAGTTTTGCCAGGGTTGGAAGGATCTATTTGAGGGTGGCCCCAGGTTGGTTGGCTGCCCTGATTGGGGCATCACATTCAGACTGTCCCCACAGGGCTCAGGGCGGAGAGGGAGACTGATGGAGAAGGAAGGGGAATTGCCCATGGGCAGGGTCGAGAACCACTGAGGCAGGTCAGAGGTCATTCTGTCCCGTAAGACAGCATCCATGGAGGAAAGGGTGGGCCTACCTCCCAGCACCCAGCCACGCCCACACAAGCCAGACACTCTCAGAAAAGGGGAGGGACTAACATTTGAGAGCCCCTGCTATGGGCCAGGCTTTGGGCTTTATACACATTGTCTCAGAATCCCGCATACCAACATTCAAAAGAGGCATTTCTCACCCATTTTAGTTTAGTTGAGAAAAATTGAGGCTCTGAAAAGGGAATTCACTTGCCTTGGGCCAAAGCTAGCAGGCGGCAGAGCTCTGTTTCTCCTGGCCGCTCCTGCCCCAGCAGCTGCCTGGTGTGGGGGCCTTCTCTTGGAGCCCGCTGGTCCAGGGGAGGGGCTGGCGTGTCAGGGCAGTGCCAGGGTGAGCCCCAGGGCTGAGGGAGGGCGCTAGTCCTCAGCTACACCCCAGTGTCCTGCCTCCAAAACCTGATGATGTCTCTCCCCAGCTGCCAGAAAGTGGCCTGCTAAACACACCGCGTGCCGTGTTTTTCCACCACCCCTCCCCTGTGCCTGCTGCTGCCGCCTATGCGTGAATCTCACCTAATTTGGGGCTGGCTGCAAAGCAGGATGGCGGGTTTAGTTATTTTAGGTTTACGGTATCAATATTTCATAGTGCTCCCACTCAGCACTCCTCAGGGACCGCAGGGTTCCCCCCACAGGCATGAAATCCGTGGTGGAGGCACTCGCTCCGTGAAGGCTGCGGCCGGGCCTCCAAGCTGTGGGCCTCTGGTCCTCAGCCTGGCTGTGTGGCCGGGGCGGTTCCCACGCTGGGGAGCAGGCGGGTGTGCACAGTCTCATCTTGCCCCGCTGCCTGCCAGGCCTGTGGCTGGGTCTGCCGCAGGCCGAGTGAGGAGGGACGGCAGGCCTGGGAAGGGCCGGAGGGCTTCAGAAAGCCTGCCCAGGGCCTGCCCAGCTCCATGCCAGGAAGTGACCAGCACAGCAGGGGAGGGAGAAGGCAACAGAAACAGAGACAGACACACACAGGAGACACATGGTGGGTGAGACATCAGAGACAGGACGTGGGAGGGAGGCAGGTAAGGCCGAGGGGAAGCAGGAGGAAGACGGGGCTGGGGGCAGGTGGAGAGGCCTGAAGCTGGAGAAAACAGAGGACCCTGGCTGGCCCCGGGGACCTGAGCTCCCTCCACACGTTGCAGGTGTGAGCCTTGGGCCGGCTGGGGAGGCTGAGACTCAGAGAGGCGAAGGGACTCACGCTGGGTCGCCAATGCACAGAAGCAAGGCAAGGTCTGGGGTCCTTGTGACTTGCCCTGTTCCCAACTCCCTGCCTGTCTGAGGTCCCTTCTTCGCTTTGGCTCCAGAATGCTGCTGGATCCAGTTTATGAAACGACAAAGCAGTCGGAGGAAGTGCCACTGCCCAGAGCCAGGTGGCCAGGGCCATCTAGGAAGGACTCCAGTGGTCACCCCAGCCCGGGTCCTTTCTCCCACAGCAATGGCCATGCATCCACCACTCCGTGCCGGGAGCCTTCAGACCTGGCTCAGAGCCCCTTCCCCAAGCAGCTCTTTTCAAGTCCCAGGAAGAAGGGAGCGGCTTCTGTGGGTCCCCTCTGGGTCTCAGCCCCGCTCTAACCAGCACTGCTGGTGTGCTTCTCTCCCTGCCCCTGTGGGTGCTTCTGCAGCCTCCTGGCACATGGCCCCGGTGCAGGGCCGGGTCTGGCAAAGGAGCTGCTGGGACGGCTCATGCGAACACCAGGAGGGCGCATGCTGCTCTGCAGCTCCTAGTCCAGGCTCCCCAGTGAAGGCAGGCTTCGTGGAGGAGGAGGGTGTGCTGTGTGAGCTCAGGCTGGAACACAAGTACTCTCACATGCCAAGGGACAGGCGGGAGGTGTTTTCAACAGAGGGAACTGCACCAGGTGGAGGTGACATGTGGCCTGGCCAATGTGAGAGCATCCTGGGACTCCTAACAGCTTCTCTCCTACCCCAAACCCTGACCCAGTCCCGAGACTCCTTTTAAAGACTCTCCTGTCTGGCTTTCCAGGGCTGATCCCTGCGGAGGTGTGCATGGCTGGTCATGGTGTAAGGTGTGAACTGCTAGCAGGGAAATAATCCAGTCCTGGCCAGTCTGATCCAGCAGAGCTGGGGGAGCAGAGCTGCCTCGGACACATGGGGAGGGCGAGGCTGGACCGGGCCCTGAGAGGAGCCCAGCACCCAGGCTGAGCACCTGCAGGAGAGATCCGGACTTCGAGGCACTGCCGGCGGCAGCCAGTGCCCGGCTGTCTCCTCCAGGCTGGCCCGCCCACCTTTGCCTGCCCTCTCCTCTCTCCTCCTCCTCCTTCAGCCGCCCCCCACAGGGAGAGGAAAATCAACCTGGAAGAAAATTGAGGTCATGTCCTTTGTCGTGTATAATTCTTTATTTTCCTTTAGCTCTTGGTTCTGGCAAAGAGTTGCTGGCCCCCGGGGTGTGTGTGTGTGGCCAGAGTGGGTGTGTGCAGCTGCCCCTCCTCCAGACAGCCACTCTCAAAGCTCAATCCTGGCCCAGATGTGCTCCCCTGGCCTCAGCCACCCTCATCAGCTGGCTGCCAGGCCCCCACTGGCTGCCCTGGGAAAGCACCTGGCCCCCTTGCACTTGAGAGAGGAACACCCCTGCCCACCCCACCACCCACTCTGCCAGAGCACAGCCATCTCAGGATCTGCCAGCCTTCCGGCGGGCCTGCAGCCCCAGGCCATTTGTGGGATAAATTATGAATTTTAATTGTCAGAGCATCTTAGTGTTTAAAGGCTTCTATATATAGGCTCTGCCCTCTAGGAGTGGCAGGCTCGCAGGGCAGCAGCAGTCAAGCAGGGCCTAGACGGGGCTCATTCTGGGTGAGAAAAAGGCTGAGGCCTGGGCTCCAGCATGCGCATCCCTGCCCTGCTGTGTGACCTGGGGGTGGAGGTGGGTGTCCTGGGCCACTCTGGGCCCTGCTCACCCCCTTCACAGGGTTGCCTGTGCTGGGCCCACCTGAGCAGATGGCACCCCACTTGGATGGGTGCTGTGCCAGAGCTGGGAAGGGTAGGCAAGAGCCTAGATGGAGTAACAGGGGTTGGGGGGGTCCAAGGAAAACCCAGGTCCTGTATCCCCATATCTCCTATCTCATGTCTCGAGATGCCAACCCACGTTCTTAGGGACAGGAAGACACCCCTCAGGGCCTCTGGCCCCATCCCCTGCCCAGGCCAGTGGCTCCTTGGGACATTCCTACCTCATCCCCACTCATCCTCTCCTACCTTCCTGGGGCCCCCAGGGGACCCCTCCCACCTGCCCCAGCTCCCAGGCTCCTCTACCCTGGGAATAGCTCAGGCCTGGGAACCAGCCAGTGCCCCCTGGGAGAGCCCTAGGCCTTGGGCTTGGGATGTGTGTGTGGGGGTCACAGCCCAGGGTGGGCAGTGGGGAGCTGCAGGGAGTGGCGGGACTAGCATGGGATTTGGGATTAGCCAGAGATCTAATAAACATAATGACAATGACAAGGATGATTGAAAACCCTCATGGAGGGCCTTTGGTGTGCCAGGCATTATTGCAAGCACTTTATATACAAAAATTCATTTAATCCCACAACAACCCATTGAGGAGACTGTCATTATCCCCATTTTGCAGACGGAAGAAGCAGAAGCACAAAGAGGTTCTGCAACTTGCTCAGGGTCACAAAGGTAGCATGAGGTGAAACCCACAGTGTGGCTCCAGAGTCCACACTCTCCGTCACTCCCCTAGGGTGGCTTGTTAAAAAAAGCAGCTGACACGAACACAGCATTGACTACACACCAGGCATGCACTTGTTTGATCTTCACAGGACCCCTCTGAGGTTGGTATTATTATCTCTGCCATACTGATTAGAGGGCTGAGGCACAGAGAGGTGATGCAACTTGCCCAAAGTCACACAGTGGTAAGTGGCAGAGCTGGGACCAGGCTGGAGGCGGTTAGACCTGAGGTTGTCCGGACCACTCTTGTGTACTATCTCTCTCTGACTCAGGTTCAGGGGCCTGCTGAGCTGCATGATCTTGGGCAAGTGCTTTACCTCTCAGGACCACAAACTCCTCATTTGGAAAAGGGGATGGCAGACTTCACGCCGCCCTCACAGGGCCGGGGGCAGAGTTCAGGCAGAGGAAAGGGCAGAGACATTCACCTCGCGCACACACACCAAGGGCTTTGCTGATGACCCTGCCAACACCCCCACATTAACCCCACCTTACTCATAAGGAAACGGAGGCTCTGAGCTATTAGTTCATCTGCCCAAGGTCTTGAGCTGGCCTGACTTCAAAGGCATGATAACCTTAGAGACCATCACACAGATGTGGAAACTGAGGCCCAGGAGAATCAGGGACTTTTTTCTGAGACAGACTCTTGCTCTGTTGCCTGGGCTTGAGTGCCATGGCATCAGCCTAGCTCACAGCAACCTCAAACTCCTGGGCTCAAGCAGTCCTCCTGCCCCTCCCAAGGAGTTGGGACTACAGGCATGCGCCACCATGCCCGGCTAATTTTTCTATTTTTAGTAGAGATGGGGTCTTGCTTTTGCTCAGGCTGGTCCGGAACTCCTGAGCTCAAGCAATCCTCCCACCTCAGCCTCCCAGAATGCTAGGATTACAGGTGGGAGCCACCGCGCCCAGCCAGCATCAGGGACTTGTCCAAGGTCTCACAGCAACTCAGGGCTAGTCCTAGGAAGAACCCCAGCCTCCCCACTGGAGCTACCTTTTCTCCTCAACATCACGCGAGGGTCACATACCACCCCCACCGTGGGGCTAGGTCAGGGACCAGTGAAGGTTTGGGTTATTTCTCCCTCAAAGGGGGAAAAGATTTAAAAACAATCCCCCAGTGCATCACAAACCAGGGTCCAGGAAGTTATTTATAACATGGACAGGCGGACTACAAATACAAACACTTGTCTTCTCCCAGCACTGGCTGTTCAAAGCCCTCTCTGCTCAATTGAATCTTGGCCAACCCTTTGCCAAATGCCCGTTTCCCAACCTGGTAATCTGAGCTCAGTACCAAGGAGGTGATGGGCCTTCTGGTCAGACATATACAGGTGTTGTGCCTTGATCAAGCACGACTGATGCCGTTACCCAGTGCCCATTCATGAGAAGCCCGTACTGGGGTGGTGGGGGAGAGCAACTGGCACCTCTGTAAATCTCTAAGGAGTGTATCAAGGCTAAGGGTGCAAAGGACCCACTGCAGGCCCAGGGAGCAGAGCCAAGACCCATGCATGGAGTCACAGGGGAGGTCCGTTCAGCTCAACATGAGGAATCAGTTGGAAGAAGATCAGATGGCTCAAGATGGAAGATCCGCTTTGGTAGTAAGTGAGCAGCCCATTATGAGAGGCGTGCAGAGACCATAGATAAAGGACGCCGCAGGCAGACACCTCTGCTGGGATCTACACCTCAGTATCCCCTCTCAGCTCTGAGATGCCCCCGTCTCGCATCCAAGTAAAGGGCCTTGACAAGGCCAGCCCCTCAGTGCATCTGCAGCCCTGCACTGGGCCAGGCAGAGCAGCGTGCCGGCCAGGCCCCTACCCATTCCCAGAGCTGAGAGCAGGTTCTCTGCAGAGGGAAGCAGAGGAGGTGGCAGAGAGATTAATTCCCTGAAATGGGAAAAAAATAGAAAAACACACACACCACACACCCTAATAACATGTAATAAGAGGTTGGAGACGAGGAACAATGTCCTGGTAATGTCACCCAGGTGGCAATCAATTTGGGTGTCACATGAAATAAGCATAATTATTCCGCCAGCCCCGGCGCTCATCTTTAACCAGCTCCAGGGGCCCAGGCCCAGGCGGGGAAGGCAGCGTGGAATCAGTCGTTGGTGCACAAGGCTGGCACAGGGAGCCACTCCACATGAGCCTGCCAGCACTGGGCTCCTCAGCCCCTCTGGGCAGGCAGGGGGCTTGATGGCCTTGTGAGTAGGGGCCCTGCAAGTGTCCAGGAGCCACCTTGCTCCACCACCCCTCACCCTCTCCTTGGGCAAGAGCAGTCGGAGAAGACTCCCTAAGGACGTGGGCATGGAGAAGGCACGAACACACATTTGTTCCATCCAGTGTTCATTCTCTGGGTCACCAAACTCTTAGCAAGCACTCCCCAATGCCAGGCCCCATGCCACGTGCCACGGTGTAGAGGTGGAGTTTTCAGGAGCTATGCAGGAAGCGGGGGTGTTAAAATAATGAAACACAGGCTCCCTCTGCCTCCCAAGCTAGGATCACGCCTTCCCACCCTGGGGTGAACAGAGAGCCACTGGGGTTCCTGGAATTTGCTGTCCTCTTTTAATTTTAAATGTGCGGAGACTTCAGCCCTCCTTGCACCTCTTTCATTCCCGCTTCCTTTGGGGAGTCCTCCCTGATTGCTCTCGCCTACCCCTGAGCTCTGGGCTTGCACAGAAGCATCCCCACCACTGGGGAAACTGAGGTGCGGTGGGAACGACCACTTACTGCGCACCTGATACGCACTGGCTGCTGCCTGTCTCAGCCCCCACTCCAAACACCGGAAACCCTGAATTCCAGAAACGAAATTCAAGGCCATAACGAAATATCATCTTACATTCATTCCATCGGTAAGAATCAAGACATCTGACAACACCGAGTGCTGCGCAGGGCCTCAGCTCCTGCTGAGGAAGGGTAAACCAGTCCAAGCAATGTTGAAAGCGCTGTGCCACATTTCCCAGTAAAGCTGCACATGACACGTCCCGCAGCCTAGCACTTCTGCTCCTAGCTGTGGGCCCCAGAGACACTCTGGGTGTTGCCTCACGGGATGGGACAAGAAGGTTCATGGCAGCACTGTTTCTAAGAGCAAAAAAGGGAGATAACCAAAATGCCCGCCGGTAGGAGAACAATAGATACACTGCTATGTTCAAATAACAGAACATTACACACCAGTGAAAACAAATGAGCCATGTCCACTATTCACAGCAACAGAGGCGAAGCTTCAGAACATGATGAGGGCTGCACGCAGTTCATGCTCGTCTCATGAAGTCCAAAACTAACTAAAACTGAACGATTTCTATATATCAAAATATATGATTTTAAAGAGGCAAGAGAATGTTAAATACATAATTTACGGTAGTCATTGCCTCAGAAAAGGAAGCCAAGGGATGGGGTGTGGAGAAGTGCACATTCCGTCATTAAAGTGCCAGAGTTTAAGCAGGGGAACAGGGTCATGGTGCTCATTAGAATATTATTACTACTACTATTCTACTAAACACATTGATTAATTAATTAGCAAGCCAGGCTGGATCAGTGAGCAAGAGCCCCAGCCCAGAGACCAGGAGGGAGGCATTCTAGACTGAGCACCGCGCAAGTCGCTCTACCGCTCTGGCTCTGTTTTCTCAGGTATAAAAATCAAATCTCTGTACCTGCCGCCTATAAGGATAAGAGTGTGAGCACATCACCGGCACAAACTATGAATAGCTGGCTTTTATTAAGAGCTTACTGTATACCAGGCACTATTCTAAATGCCTTGCATGTATCAGCACACTTCATTGTTATGGCCTCCATAGAGGTAGATGCCATTGTCATCCTCACTCTTTCTACCAAGAACCTTCCCTGGTCCTGGAATCCCCTGCTTTCTGTGTCTCTGCGAAGTCTGCTACTTCCTCAGGACTCAGTAGGTCGCCCTCTCTTCCTAGAGGACCCCTGACTGCCTCGGCCCCAGGGAGAAATTCCACCCTTCTCAGTACCTGTGTGGGCTACTCACTACCCTGCCTGGGCATTTTTGATGTCACCTAGCTCTGTCCATCCATGCAGGCTGAAGACATTGTGTCCCCTCCAAGGTAGTCCTTGCCACCTAGCCAACATCTGCTCCCTGGTGCTTCCCAGTGTCTGCCCCATCCCCAGGAACAGGCAGAGGAGCCCAAAGGAAGGGTACTGGAGTTGCCCAGGGTGTTAAAGGTGACCCATGGGAGCCACAGGAGGGCCTAGCCCTGAGCAGTGCAGCACCTCCTCCACCTGACACACTGCCTCAGACCTCCACAGGACCTGCACAAGTCACTGCCTTGTCTCTGAACAGCAACACACCCCAGCCCCTGAATGTCCTCCGGACACTTGCTTCCCAGGCCCCTGCAGAGCAGCACCACGTGAGCCATCACTGGTCCCAGGGATCCTGTCTGGCCTCATGCTGGACAGCAGCCCACCTCCATAAGAGGTTTTTTTTTTTTTTTGGGAGGGGTGTCCCTCTGGAATTCTGAATTGCAGAAAACAATGCCCAGTAAAGGAAAAATGGGTGCTCAGAGGCAGGGGATGGGGAAGATGCCCTCAGGATCAAAGAGGACTATTGCAAGGAGCAGAGTGGTCTCTCCACCTCCCTTCCAGTCATACAAGGCTGCTCAGACTACAAGCCAGGATGTCAGCCTTGAGCACACACCCATCCCCCTAAAAGCTGGTCCCTTCGATTTGGAACCCACTCTAACTCCAGGCCCTGGGAGCACTGCAGCCTTAACCAAGCCCTACCCAGTGCCCATCTCACACTTAAATTGGCAGGGGGTGGGGCTGAGGGCAGAGACAACAAGAGATGCCACAGGGGGCCTGTCCCTACCTTTTTAAGCCCCCTCCAGGAGGGGCAGCCTGGCACTGCTGGGAGCCCAAGTCCGTGCCCTCTTTCAGCACAGTTCCAAGGAGTTCTTGGCTGCTCCCCTCTGCCACCCGAACCCTCCCTCCTGTCTCAGGTGGCCGGTAGAAAGCAGGAAGGACAGTCACACTGTCCCAGTGGACCAGGTGCTAGCACCTTCCTAGAGGCGTGAGGACTTTGAGCCCCTCCTGGCCTGCACAAGGGCAAAGGGGCTGGGAGCAGCTGTCCACTCTTTCCTTACCAGCGCTCCTGCTCCTGGCTGGGTCTGGGGAAGCCCCAGGCTCTCCTGGCCAGGCACCTGGCTCATCGCTCCCCAGGCATGGGAGGCGCCAGGGCTGGAGCCACTGGCAAAATGACCAGCAGGGCTGAGCTTGGAGCCGTGGGCCAGGCTGGGCTGCACGCCCTCTGGCTGCCCAAGACAAGCAGAGGAGGACTGAGGGAAAGCTGGGCTGGCAGGAAGGAGCTTGCCCAGATGGTACTGCCCCCCACCCACCTCAGGGCCTCCTGCACTCCCACCCAACCATGGCAGAGATGTTCCCATCCTTCCAAGATGCTCCTCCTCCCCCATCCTGACCCCAGGGCCTCTGAGAACAAAGAGGAGGTGCCCAGCACAGCCAGGGGCTGCTGTGATCCCAGCAAGAACCAGGAGGGACAGCACGATGGCTGGGCCCCACCCCTCCTCCTCAAAGTGGGATCCACCCAGAGGAACACATCTGGGTGCCTTAGGGAGCTGGAAACCAACAGCCCACCGCAAAAAGGGTGTGGAGGGTAGCAGGAGGCTCCCTCCTCACCTCCCTCTTCTCAGCTGGTTCCCACCTCCCACCAGCTCAGCCTCAGAATGAAAAGTGGGGCAGGAGGAGGTGAGAAGCCCAGCAGAAGGCAGACAAAGGGGAGGCCCCTTACAGGGTTCCTGGGCACTCCTTGTCCCCAACTCCCTCCGGGCCACTCTCCTCACTCCCTGTTCCCTCTCCTTTTCACTGGCAGGAGCTGGAAAGGGGCATCGCTAGTGTGTGGTGGGGGAGCTGCTATCCCTGGCCTGGGGGTATCTGGGGTCTATGGAGAGAGGCACCCACCCAGGGCTGAGCAGGGGGATTACCCGCTCAGAATGGGAGGGGGGCGGGAGGGGCTGACTGGAGCAGGACTGGGACGCCGGTGGGGGCCCCGCCACAGCTCCTGGCTCCGGGCTTCCAACCTAGAATTTGTCAGGGTCAGCGGAACGGGAAAGGAAGAATCTTCATTTCTAAGGCTTGAGAGTAAATCAGGCCTGTGACCCCAAAGGGGGTCTGCGGGGACTGGGGTGCACCGCAGCCCCAGGAGGGCGCAGCCAGGGCCAACGGCGGCCCCCATTAGCGCTCGCCGAGGTGCTGCCCGCTTGGGGCTCGGCTGCGGCCGCCGGGCTCACCTGCATCTCGGGCGCGCCTTCGGTCCGCTCGGCTTCGTCAGCAATCGCATGTCTCTCCTGCCAGCCCGGCGCGGCCCCAGCCCCTGCCCAGCCCCCTCCTCGGTCTCCTCCTCCTCCGACACCTCCGCCGGGCAGTCCGCTCGCCCTCGTGGGGCCGGCCGTCCGTCTGTCGGTCCCACGCGGGCGGGCGCCAAGCCGGAGCCGGGGCCGGGGCCGGGGCTCGGGAGTGGGGAGGCGGGAGGCCACGGCCCCGGCGGGCGGAGGGGCGGGCGCACTCAGGACGCGCGGCGCGGGCTCCACGAGCCTGGTTCCGCGCCCCGGGCAGGCCCGGAGCCGCCGCCGCCGCCTCTACCGCTGGGGCCGGGGTCGAGGCCGCGCGCGCTCCGCAACGGGGCCGGGACCGGGGCTTGGGCCGGCGGGCAGCGGCCGCGCATGCTGCTCGGAGCCCCGCGCCGGTAGACGGGCCGGCGCGGCGCGGGTGGGGACTCCGCTCGCTCCGGGGCCGGGACTGGGACCCGCCGCCGCCGCCTGTGCTGTCCCCCGCCGCCCGCTCCGGCTCCCGCGCCGGCTCCCGCCCGGGCTCCCGCTCGGGCTCCGCGCTCTGCAGCGGCGCGGGGAGGGAGCGCCGGAGCGAGCGGGCGGGGAGGAGGGCCAGTGAGGGAGGGAGCGCGCGCCGCGGAGGGCGGGAGGAGAAGGCGCGGCCGCAGTGCCGGGGGCGGTCTCCTTTCAGCGGAGGGGGCGGAGAGCGGGGAGCGCCCAGCGCTGCCCGCACAGATGGGCCCGCCCCGCACGCGGCCGCGCCCCTCCGGGTCCCGGGCTGCGGGCAAGTCCGGCCTGCGGGCCCCCCGGGTGCGCGCCCACGCGTGATAGTGTGTGGCCACACATGTGCATGTGAGCGTGTGAGCGTGTCACACGTGTTAACGCGGGTCACTGCACACTGCTGTGTGGACGAACACACGCGCGACAGGGACAGGGTCCCGCCCGGCAGCGTGGTTTGGAGCCCGCGCCTGGTCCTCGCGTCTCGCGAAGTCGCGAACCCTGGAGGCCCCACATCCTGGCGGCCTCAAGGCGAGGCAGGGAGAGCGGAAAGCCCCGGAGGACGGCGGGGGAGCCGCGCAGGCCCCGCCGGGAGCTGGGTCTGGAATCCTGGTCCCGGTCCCGCGGAGGGCGGCCCGGCCGCAGGCACCGCGCACGGCGGCCCGCAGGGGGCACTGCCGAGCCTCCGCCGGAGCTTTGCTGTCCCTAGCCCGCTCCGGGACGGTCCGCGGCTCCTCGCCGGGGCGCGTCTCTCCTCAGAGATCTTGCCCCGCAGACAGACCAGGCTGGCGGGATGTCCGGTCAAAGCCTGCAGAGCAGGACCTCGGGACCTCAGCCCTCCACTGTACACCCCTGTCCGTCCCGAAGCTCGAGCTCCTTAACGCCCGGCCAGTTTTGTTAGGGTAGCCGTCAAGCGGACCCACCAGGCGTCCCTGCCCCACTGTTGGCAGCATCCCCATTAGCACAGGAGTGCTCCCCATACCTTGAGTCCACTGGGGTAGGACTTTGGGCCAGGGAAGAAAGCGGGGACTGGGAGGGGAAAACTGGCCCAAGGCCTCTCAGACTCTGGGGCAGACCCGTCCTGCTCCCGGTGCCACCCCCTTCCCCCAGGGGCCTGAGTGGCATTCACGGCAGAGATGCTTGGCTGACACGAAGAGGCCACTCTCCCACCCCCGTCCCCAGCATCATCTTGGTTCTCCACCGTTCGGCCTCATATATAGCCCAAAGAGTCGCACAGACCTTCTGTTCCAGCCAAACCAACTCTGGGTACTTCCCAGACTCACTGCCACTCCGCTGCAGTCCCGCCTGGAAGACTGTCACCGTCTTCTACCGCTACGTCCACCCTCGTCCTAGGTCTAGCTAGAGCCCCTCCGAGCGGGTGTCGACGCTGTGCTCTGTGCTCTACAGTCATCCTCCAGCAACCCTAGTAGGACGCACTGCTGTCCCCCCGTGACGGAGAGAAGGAACCCCAGGCTCAGAGAGGTTAGGCGAATTGCCCATGGTCACACAGCTAGTAAGGCATGGGAAGGGAATTTGAATCGCCTTCTAGGGCTGAGTAAACCAGTAGGGGCAGGCTTGGCAGAGGAACTTGCAGGGGGGGAGGGAAGTGGGGAGGCGTCTGCAGGCGTCCCCCTCCCTTCCACAGCCCAGCGCAGGCGCCTCCCTGGCCCTCAACTCTGTGCTGCCCGGCCCCCTCCCCAGACTCCCAGCCCCCACCCGGCTGTTTGTGAGTTACCCGTGAGCTCCCGCCCTCCGGCGCCGCCTCCTCCCACCAGCCCGACAGGAATAGCGCTCGCCCGCTCCTGCGTAAAGGCTCTGCCAGGCACCCGGCGGGCGCGCAGACCCGCTGGGGGGCGGGGGCGGGGGCGGGGGCTATTCCTGGTGCGGCGACTGACGCAGGCAAGGCGCGGCCACCGCACATCTCCGCCCCCGACTCACCTGCTCCCTGCCTCAGTGATCTCGGCAGAGAAATGGGGGAGAGCCCAGTGCTTCCACCCTCCATCCCCCAGGTGCTGGCGTGCTGGGGTGGGGTCTTCTGGCGCTCACAATTATCCCTCCGCGCTTTGGAGGCAGCAGGGATGACGGCAGACCTGTGTCTGGGAGGAACTGCCCGCAGCCTCAGTCCTCCACGGAAACGGCATCTAAGCATTTCCCCTTCCCTGTGTCTCCTCCCAGCTCTCCTTGTCTTATTTCCCCAGTGGAAATAATGGGCCGGCGGGAGGGGAGGCTTTGGGGGAACAACTTGGAGGAGAGAACTTTTGAGGGTCCAGCTTGAGCCTGGTGAGAGTGCAGGCCTTGACCTTGTCACCCAGAGACCCCAGGAAAGGGGCCTTGTCACTGGGTCCCCAATCAGACACTGGGCATGAGCTGTGGAACAGGCATCTCTGTGCTCCTCTCTGGTGGGGTGGTCCTCAACAGAGCCCTCCCAGGGGTCCCAGGACCATGGGGAATGGGAAGCATCAGGAGGGCTCCATCCCAGACTGCCCTAGCACAACCAGGGGATGACATCTGGAAACTGCAGCTGGAGAATGTTCATCCACACCCCCAAGCCTTTGCCCTTGCTGGTCCACCCGCTTGGCATGGCCTGTCCCTGGTTTCCACCAGTGCTTTTAGACCAAACCAAGTCTGATCTATTCCTGTCTCTTCTCCCCAGATTGAAATGACCTTAGAGGGAAGGCCCTAGTCTCCTCCCGTTCTGTCCTCAGACTAGGAGCTCCCAAGAGTAGGTCTGAGACTGTACGTCTCACAGGTGAGCACAGCAGATCCTGGCTGAGTTCAGGGTGAGAACTCAGCAAGTCCCACTAAGGCAGGAGCTGGTGGCAGCAAAGCAGAGAAGCTGAAATAGGTTTGCCAGGGGACTTTGGAGGAGGGATAGGGCCCTGTAACATTTATTCAGCCCCTACTGTAAGCCAGGCTCTGAGCTGCACTTTACATTCTTTACCTCATTTCAAGATTGGCATTGCTATTCTCACCGTACATACAGATGAGCAACTGAGGCTCTGGGAGGGCCGGTGACCTGCCCAAGTTCACTCTGCATGTAAGGGGTAGAGCCAGGCTTGGAGCTCTGTGTGTGTCTGATGTCAGAGCCCAAGCCCTGCTCTCCTCTCACTCTGGGAGGCTGAGAAGGCAGGAGGTGGGGCTGGGCGGGGAGCAGGGGTCCTGGGGCACAGGCGGGAGAGGGTGGCACACACTGCCTGCATGCCTGCTCTGTGCTGGCCCTGCCTGCTTGCATCTCAGTAGCTTGCAGGGTTTTACAATGATGATTATTTCTGAAGGCACTTGAAATTAATGAGGGCTCTAAAATGGCTGGGACAGCGGAGTCATTGCTGAGACCTCTAATTAGCAAGAAAAACGGAGACCAGGAGCTGGGGAGGCAGGTGGGAGCTGGGCAAGTGGCACTGGGCGTGGAGCAGGGTGGGGGGAGTGGGGTGGAGCTGGGTGCTCAGGTGCACTCCATGTTCCACTTTGTGCCACAAACTAACTTGGTAACTTGCTGGGTGACCTTGAGGGGGTTACTGCCCCTCGCTGGGCCAAAGTTGCCCCAGCTATGCAATGGGGGATTGGCCTGAGGAGTCTCTTAGCCCAGGGCTCTGTGACCCTGCCTAGACAGTGGGGGTGGTGGGATAAGGTCTCAAGTGGGGGCTCCTCAGAGGACCCTGAGTCCCTAGAAGACTGAAGCTCAGAAGCTGGGGGCCGTGTAGCATCTGGGGGCCATGGCAGAGGCCCAGCACTCCCCATCAGCTCTCCCAGCCCTGCAAGCTGGGGGTGCTGAGGCCGCTGGTGTAATGAAGTCCTAGAGACTCGGGCTAGAGTGAAATGGCTTGAGAAGTGGCAGAAAATCCATAGGTCAGGGCCCTGCACTGGCGCAGCTCTGGAGGCCGACAGGGTGGGGGCACGTGAGGGGACTAGCAGGGAAGTACCCTCGTGGCGGTGGGCCTGGAGATGTGGCCAGGCTTAGGGCCAGGCTTAGGGCCTCCCTCTGCAGGGGCCAGAGGGGGCTCAGGACACCTGGTTCGCACGTGAGTGGTGGGGCCAGGCATCTCAGAGTAAACTACCCTGTCCAGGTGCTCTGCGACTCCTGGCCCTCCATGTCCTACATGGCACAGCCAGCACAGGGAGGGGACTTCTCCCCACAATGGCTGGCCCAATGGCTGTGGAGATGTGCTGTCAACAGAGAGGGACATCCATGGTGGGTACATCCTTGGCTGGGGCCAAGGCTCAGGGGTGTGGAAAGTGCACCCCACTTAAGTGGGGCATCCTCTTCCTGGCTCCTCCTGCAGGCTTGTCTTGTCATGGACAGCGTTCTCAGACCCTTGGGTCCTCTGCCCTCCTGCCGTTCCAATTCAGGGCCCTCGGGGGCCCTCCTTCCAGAAACCTGCTCTAGGAACCTCATCTTCCTCTCTGAGCTGGGCTCTGTCCTTGGGCACCTCACTTAGCCTCAGTTTCCTCCTCTGTAAGATGGGAATGTCAGCAGAACACATCTCACGGGTAGCACGAGGGCCTCACGACAGTGTGCACCCAGCGTTCACTGAGGCTGAGCCTGCACGCTCCACAGTTGGGCCTCGACAGACGTAGGCATCTAGGTCTGCACTTACTGTTAGGGTTGCTCTCTGCCCCTGACCCCCTCTGTAAGGCCAGAGGTTTATCCTAAGGTCACTCTGAGCATTCCCACTGGGAGGAGCCTGGACCAGGTTCCCTGTCCTCTGAGAATCAGGAACACCTCCAGGGTGTGGACTGATCTCACGTCTCCTCCAGTTTCCACAGCAGAGCCCGAGCCGCAATTCCAGAGGGCCTGATGTGTGTAAATTAAGCCTGGCCAGAGTCCCCCATCCAGGAAGGACCAATGGATGCCCCTACAGAGGAGGCTGCTGACACTCAGCTCTCACTCCCCTCACCGCGGGGCGCTGGTCACTCCCATCACCTGTCTAGAAGCACCGAGGTCAGCAGCCTCCTGTGTGCAATTGCCCTGAGAATGAGGGGCAGCTCGAAGGTCTTGGGGGTCTGAGGGAGAAGGCTGGGCAGGAAGCGAGTGCGCCGGGCTGCCTGGAAGCTCAGAGGCTGACAGGCAGGGGATTGGGCTGCCCACCTGAAGTCCCTCTAGGAAAGTTCCAATGCCCCTGACCTGCAGTTACCATGCGACGCAGTTAGCTGTCCTTAAGAAGCTGGGGAGCTGTGCACTCCATTAAAAAAAAAACAAACCACCACATGATCAAATTGGGAGCACAAACATAAAAGCAAATAGCAAATGCAGTTTGTGTGAAGGGACTACTCTCTGGCTCTTTGGGAACCTGGGCTCCGCGCTTGGCAGAGCGGCTCCTCCCGAGAGCCTGGCTCGGCTGTCCCCATGGATCACCTCTGGGGGACTTGAGCTAATGTGTGCAAACAGGCAGCACTATTAGCCAATCCATTCATTAAGTGCTTGTCTTGAGTCTGTTGTGCAGGAGACTTGCTTATTAACTTAACGAGCATGGTGCCTCAGATGATATCCAACTTCAGGACCACACAGTCTTGGATTCCAGTTTTGACTCTGTCCCTAACTGCTGTGTGACTCTGGGCAAGTGACTTCACCTCTCTGAGTCTCAGTTGCCCAGTGGCAGGCAGCCCCTAAGATGACCCCGAGTGGTACCTGCCTTCCGGCATTTCCCTGCTTGCGTAACCCTCCCCTTGAGTGTGGGAGGCTGGACCAGCAGACTTACTTCTAATGAACAGAATATGGCAGAAGTGATGCAATGTCACTTCTGCCATCAGATCACAAAAAACCTGTGGCTTCTATCTGAGGTGCCCTCTCTTGATAGCTTGCTTGTTTGCCACGGGGGGCAGCTGCGTGTTGTGGGCAGCCCGCGTGGACAGGAATTGATACCTCTAGTCAACACCACGAGACCCTGAGAACTTCCAACGGCCACATTAATGAGCCTGGAGGCAGCTCCTGCCCCAGTTGAGGCCTGAGACGACTAAAGCTCTGGCTGACACCTTGCTCATGGCCTGGGAGAGACCCTGAGGCAGAGGCACCTGGCTAAGCCTGGCCTGGATTCCTGACCTTTGGAATCGGAGGGATAATAAATATCTGTTGTTTCAAGCCACTAAATTTTGGAGTGATTTGTCATACAGCGACAGATAACTACTACATGCTCCGTCTACGAAATGGGTGTAACGATTCTTTTCTCCCAGTGTGGCAGGGCACTGAGATGATGCAGGCGGAGTGCATGCTGCCGGGCAGGGCGAGGAGTGGCACAGCAACTCGGGGGTATCTGGTCAAGCTGAAAAGAAGCACATTCTATGGCCCGGGCAGTCCCCAAGCGCGTGCACGTGACGGCGAGCACAGGAACATTCACACTTGAAACAGCGGAAGGTCAGAAATGCCCGGAATGCCCGTCACTGGGAGCAGGGGTGTACGGAGGGTGGCGTGGCCGTGCACTGGAGTGCTGTGCAGCAATGACAACAGGTGTGTGGGAGTGACACACATCAGCAAGGGGGCAGTTTGTGTGGAGGAGGAAACTGAGGCACAGTCTCCAGGGAGATATTCCTCGGCTTTCAAGTGCAGTGGGAGGCCAGGGCTTGGTTCCTCACGCTGTCACCAACCTGGGGAAGTCCTCATGACCTCCCTGGCCTCAGTCCCTTCTTCTGTCCCAAGAGAGAGCCTCGCTCTCTTTCCCTTCGTGGGTGTGGACTGAGATGCAAGCGAATTCTCGGCTAATTAGTCCGGAATATTTGCAGAGCCCCTGTGAGCCAAGCCCGGTGCCAGCCACATGGCACCCTCTCTTCTCCTCCACAACACAGAGAGTGACAGAAGGGACCCCATGGGGTTATTGAGAGGACTGAGTGAGTTGCTCAGTGAGTGGATAACACACCTAGAACCCCATGCCAGTCACTGCGTGGGGTGTGGGACAGGCCTGGCTCTGCCACGGCCCTTTTGTCTCTCTGTGGCAACAACGGTGCCCTGGAACTGGTGTTAATCACTCCCGTGCATGTTTTCATGCTTTTCCTCTATATGCGGGTATTGTTAATATGCTCAGTTTATAGGGTTTGGGGCTTGTTTTTTAACTTTATGTAAGGCTTTTCCTGTGCCCCCAGAGCCTATGGTCTAGCAGGCAAGACTCAAGCCAGTGAGACCCAGGCTGATGTGAGAGAGTATGGGGTTTGTGCACATAGAGCAGGCACTGTCGTCAGCACTGACACCCAGGAGGTTGTGATGGCTGACCCGAAATCAAAGACTGAGTAGGAGCTGGTCAGGTGTGCAGAGGTGGAGGATGGGTCTCCAAGCAGTAGTAGGTGCAAAGACCCAGCCCCAGGATGGTGGGGAGGGACAGCTGGCCCTGCAGAGGGTCAGCACTGGCCAAGAAGGCTCCAGCTCAGCCAAGAGAAGGCCGCCACCATCTCTCCCCCAGGCAGGCTGGGTCCCCATGCCATCTCAGCCCTGTCGGGCAGGCCGGGCCCCTCTCCAGAGGGATTAAGAGCAGGGGAGTGCAAACCATAACGGCGCATGTAATTATGTGCAAAAAACGAAGGAGGGCTCCTTAATAATTGATGGTGGGAGAGAGTAAATATCGGCAGAGGCACCCAGCTGC
This sequence comes from Lepilemur ruficaudatus, assembly GCA_963574885.1. NCBI lineage: Eukaryota > Metazoa > Chordata > Mammalia > Primates > Lepilemuridae > Lepilemur > Lepilemur ruficaudatus. The sequence continues at coordinate 69,220 of CAUYRT010018865.1, forward strand.
ATCGCCCTGGCCCGTCTGGCTGGGACCCAGGGCGGCCGCTTGGCCGCTAATATGCCTATAAATTATTGAAGTTATAAAGAAGAAAGCAGGTGTCATGTTGCACCCATAAGCAGCTTGTTAGCTAAGACTCACAAAGGGGTGGCTGCCGCCTGGCATTGCACTGGCTCCCCCACACCCTCCCTGATGGCAGACGGAGACAGATGAGGGGTGGGTGTGGCAGGAGGCTTAGTGCCCGCCGGCCCCACACCTGCCTACCACCATCTTGACCCCTGTGGAGTTGGGTGGTGCTGGGAGAGAGAGGAGGCCCAGCGACACAAAGAGCCAGGAAGGAGGCTGTGAGAGCCCCGTCACTGCAGCGTGCAGACTGCAGCTGGACAAACCCGCCACACGGGATGTCAGAGGTCCTGCCAAGCCCGGTGCGCAGAGGCCAGTTGGGATGCTGGGAGGAACGAGACACTGGGGTCAGACACTCAGGGTATGCATCCCAGGGAAGCCACTTACTAGCTGTGTGACCTTGGACAAGACACCTGCCCTCTGAGCCACTTTGTATTCCCATTACCTGGGGATAGTCATGCCTATCTTGAAGGGTGGTGGGAAGGGTGCTAGGAGCATACTCGCGTGACATTTCTGGTGCACAGTAGGCCTTTGCGAATGGGCGCTCCCTCCACCTCCCCCGTCCACCCCATCTCGGGGCTCCTCGTTAGATCCGGCCTAATGAGGCGTCCCTCTGCCAGGTTGTTTACGCTCCATTAAGGCCGGGCCCAGGACAGTAGTGGGAGGGAGAGACAGCTGGGGAGGGGGAGGTGTCCAGCCACCAGGGCTTGGCCATCCCAGGCTCCACCAAGCACAGGGCACCCCCACCCCAGGGAGCAGAGGAGGGAAACAACAGCGGCAGGCCCTGGGGCCAGAGCTGACAACGGAGAGTGAGGGAGCAGGGTGGAGAGCATGCTGCGCATGCGGAGTTCTGGCTCCTCAGTGCGGAGGAGCTTGGACACCCCACCGTCCCTCAGGCTGCGGTCTGTGGTCTCTGAGATACCCCCTTCTGGGAGGCAGAGCCAGGCAGCCTAATTTGGGCACTCGGGTGGCCGTGGAATGCTCAGCTCTGCCAAGGCTGCACGAAGGCAAGGCGGGCAGTCCAGGCCTCGGGAAGGCCCCTCTCCCAGCCGGGCCCTGGGGAGATCACCGGACCCACCCTCCACAACCTACCCAATGCCACACGGGCACAGGGCTGGGCCTGCCACATGGGCGTGGGCAGCAGGCAGATGCCGCCCCCAGTCCTCAAGTGAGCCGGGTGGAGCATTGCTTCTGTGAGTGGCTTCCTTCTCTCAGAGGAAAGAGGGAATCTCGAAGATTCTTATCAAACACACTCTGGGCTGCGCCTCTTCTCCCAGGGGTCCTCTCTGCACCCCTGTCTTACTCGCACAGCCTTGGTCCGTCCCCGAGGCCTCTTTTACAGAAGCACAGGAGACCTCTTGGCTGCCCAGGGCCATGCAGCAAGTTAGTGCTGAAGGGCCCGGCTGGACTCAGGAGGGGGGGCGCTGGTGCGCAGCAACTCTGACAACACTGTGGAGTGCAGGGGTGGCATCCCGGAGCTCTCGTCCTGCTCAAGAACTCCCAGTGCCCTTGGTACCTGCCCGTCCATCGCCTGCCCACTGTGGTGGGAGCAGTGGGGCGGGTGCCTGCAGTGTCAGCCAGAGTGGCCTGGTCAGAGAGGGGACAGAGGCATCTTTGAGGGACAGCTCTCAGGACTGGGTGCCTGCTCCAGGCCCTGAGGAGAGCTCCCCACTCTTGAGAGGGACATCTTTTGCCCAGGACCACACAGGTCCTATGTGGAGAACTGGAATATGTCTGGTTTCAAAGCCTGCAGCACACTGAAGGGGCAGTGGGGTGCGTAGAAGGTGCCACAGTGCACCCACCAGCTGCTACCCAGACTGGGCAGGGGGTGCCCTCTGGGGAATGGGCTGGTCACATCAGGCCCCATCCCGCATGGCCCCCAGAGACCAACGTCAGCCCCTCCCTGGCCCCTCAAGGGTCTTTCCCTCTCTGTCTCTGTCTCTCCGGGTCTTTCTGGGGCAGGACTAGGGGTGGGGGCAGCCCTCAGGGTAGGGAGGACCCTAGTGAGAAGGGCCCTCCCCCTCCCTTATCTAGGTCAGGCCTTGATGAGAGCTGCTGGGACGCGAGCAAGGGTCAGGTCACACCGAGAGCTTCTGCAGGGTCTCTTCTGGCTACATGGGCCGGTCATCTTCTTTCCTGCCATTCTTGGGTGTGCCATGCCTCCAGTTACGGGCAAGGTGTCCAACAGACTCCCTCACAGCATGGGGCCAGGGAGGGGAGGTACTGCGGGTGGCCTGGCCCCAGCACCCCAGTTCAGGTTTACACTCGCAGAGCCACCGCAACACCAGCCCACAGGCTGCCAGCCCGAGGGGAAATTTCCTTCCTGAGAGTCTGGTGCCGCGTCCAGGCAGACGCCTGGGCCTCTGTATCCCATCTCATCCTCTAGCATGGGAAGGGGCAGGGGGATAACATATCTGTAAACAGGGAAATGGGTGGGTGTGATGAGTGAGAGAACCTTCTGGAATATGGACTTCTCTGGGCACAGCACTCAGATAAGTCCCCTCACCTCTCTGCCCGAATTTCCTGAGTATGGCACCTGCTCCACAGGGTCCTGAGGATTAAGTGGAATAATCCGTTCAGAGCTCTTGGGAGGGGCCCAGCACAGGTCAGCCTGGGGCTGCGCTGTGCGGTCCTGAGTCCAGCTGGGGCAGCGGCGTCTGCTTCGTGTGTGTCCAGTTTTTAGGTGGCTTTCTTTTTCAATAGCCGTGTTGTAGATGTGTGTGGTATGTGCCAGGGTGAAGCACATGTGTGGTGTCTCCGTCATGTGTGTTGGGCAGGTGTCCTGAGAAGACTCTTCTGCATCTCCTTCCATTGGTTAAGCACCTGCTCAGGGCCTCCTGGCTGTGCTGGAGGGGAGCCCCTGTGGTCTGCACCTGGGCTGTGCCCTCCCTCCCTGTCCCTTCTCTGCCCAGGTTTGCTGGAAACCCAGCTCCCACAACACAGCTGACCACAGCCTGGAGGGCAGCTGGCTGAGGGGGTCCCCTGCTTCCAGCGGTCTCAAGGGAGGACCTGAGATCCACCTGCTCCTTCTGGGCCCACCACCTGCCTGTGATATTTCTGTCACCTGGGAAATGAGGATGGCATCGATGGAGGTGTGAGTGACACCAGGAGGGCAAGAGAGAACCGGGCAGAAAATGGGCTGGGCCCGAGCAGGGCTGAGCCCAGGTGCAGGCTGAGCCCTGGCCAGCCTCCCACTGGCCACTTCTGGAGCTGAGGGACACAGCACTGGGCTGGCTCCTTCAATCCCAACACATGTAGAAGGGGCTGCCGCACCCATTTCACAGATGAGAAAACTGGAGCTAAGAGAGGTGGGGTGATTTCCCCTGGTGAAGTGAGGACCAGTAGCCAGGCCTGGCCCTGATGACAGTCACAGAGATTTGGAGTTGGATGGGGGCCTGGGTGTGGGATCCTCCCCAGGGGATAAATGATGTGGCAGCCTGAGGTGGAGATATCTAGAAGGCCCCACACAGCGGGAGGGCTCCCCACACTCTCAGATCAAAACACGGGTGTACACTCAGCCGCAGTGTGTTCACACCACCTGCTGGGGCGTGAACACCAGCCATAAATACCTGCGCTGTTGTGGTGGCTCATCACACAAGTGGGGAGGGAGGCCTGGTGTGCCCTCAGGAAGTTCCCAGTGACTCACAGACTGTGGTCGCCCCTCTGCACAGCCAGACACACCCTCCTCCCATACACACGCCCTCAGAACAGTCCTGTCCGGGAGACTCGATCTCCCCAAACAGAGCACTGGAAGGAGGACTACCCACCTAGTCCCCAAACAAGGGCTGAGGGGACTGGGAACAGGGCACCCTGGCCGGCCAGCCAGCATGCAAAGGCTTCATGCCTCACAGCCCAGCAAGGCGGAGCCAGGAGGGTCCCCGCCCCGGGGGCTCACAGTGGGGTGGGAGGGAGGCTCTGGGCACGCCCCCATCCCACTCCCCACCAGTGCTTCTCTTCCAAGAGTCACCCACGCAGCAGGCAGAGGGCGGCCCATTGCCACTGTCCCACCAGTGCCGGCTCCCGCTGCTTCTGGACCTGGCAGCAGCAGGCTCACATTTACCCAGCGTGCTGGCGGTGGGGGTGTGCGTGCACGTCTCATGCCTAAAGATAAACGCCAGCTAATGTCTGAAGTGTGGGAAGCATCGTGAACACACTCAGGGCTACTGTGCTCATCCTTCCATCCCCAGGCGGGTCCCCTGACGCACGCAGGGCTGCCGCCTGCACTCACTCCGCGTCCCGCACACGTCTGGCCTGTCCCACCAAAGAGCTGGCTCCAGAGCCGCTTTGGAAGGGCTGCAGCCTTTCCTTCGGCCAGCAGCCAGCTCTGGGAACCGGAGTGTAAGCAGGAGCCAGATGAGGACCTTGCTGGTAATTCTCCCAAAGTGGACACCAGCCAGCTTTGCTAAGGTGTGAGAAGGAGACAGCTCAGGGGTGTGAGATCCCAAATGCCTCTCACTGCCCTGGGGAGCCGGGAGCTGAGTCTGGTGAAGGAGCAAGGGCATGAGCAGGCCTCAGTTTCCCCATCTGCAAAGTAGAGACACTGCCTATCCTACCTGCCTCCTTTGGGGACTTGGGGGTGGGGGCTGACCTAAGAAGGGCAGCATGAGCGTGGCAGGGGTATGGTGGGGCAGACACCCAGCCACCAAGACTCTGCCCCACCTTCCAGCCCCAGGAAAGCAGTGAAATCGTCAGTCAGTAAAGGCACTGATTGTTCTGCTGTGCACTAATCTAGCAGCATGTTGGGAAAAGCAGTGTGGTCCAGGCATGTGGCCTGGCAGGGATCCTGCTCCACCCCACCACACAGTAGCATGCAGGGGGACCTGGGCGTACACAGAGCCACCAACCATCCCGGACACAGCACCCACGCTGGCACACTCTGGTTCCATCCCCACAGGAGTCCTGTGTCCCAGCATCCCGCTGTCATGGCAACCCAGAGAGCTGAGTCAGGGGCAGGGATAGGAAGGGGAGAAGAGGGGAGGGAACCAGGCTGTGGCTCATAGCTAAGTGAGAGGGTCAAGTGCTTCTTCCCTCCTCTCAGTATCCCAAACGCAGGTCACAAATCCATGAGCAGGTGGGTCACACACGGGCAGCACGGGCAGGAGCCCGGGGTTTCCCCACTTCCAGGAGGGTTAGACCAGCAGCCAGCCAGCCCGCAGTCCTGGGAGCAGGTGTGGCACATTCAGGGCAAGGATCGAGGGCCAGTCCCTGGCCCAGACATCCCCTGGGGTCTGCCATGACTATCCTTCCACCTCCACCCCCACGGCCTGAGGCTTCTCTGTCCCAGGAGCACCCCAGGAAGCGCCAGGTGCTTCCACAGTCAAAAGTGACTGGGCTGGATTAGCTGAGAGCCAGGAGGGTGGGCTCTTCTAAACTTGCCCAGAAAGGAGGCAGACCCCCACCACAGACCCCAGGAAAAAATAATAGTGCCTAATATTTCCCAAGCATTTACTGTGCGCCGGCAGACCCCAGGGCCCGCCTAGAATCTAGATGTCAACTCATTTCACACTCTCTGTAGCCTCTTACTACCCCACCGCACGCGTGGGGAAACAGAGGCACAGAGAGGCTAAGGAACTTGCCAAGGTCACAATGACATGAGCACAGAGCTGTGACTGGCACTGGTGTACACTCCAGCTGAAGAACATGCAGGAGCTGGGAGGGCTGGGCAGGGTGGGTTGTGGTAGGGGACCTGGAACTCATTTGGTTCACTTGCCTATTTCACAGGCACTGACGCTGAAGCCAGAAGGGCGGTCTCCCCAATGGCTTCAGAGCTAGGAGTCTGGGCGTGGGCAGGGTGGTTGGCTGAGAGCCCAAGGCCCCCGGAGGCTCTCAGATCGGGTCCTAGCTATGTCCCCCAGGCTGGCCTGCCCCTAACAGAAGACACCAGGAAGCTAGGGCTGAAAGGGCCCAGGTCAGTCTGCCAGAGCAAAGCCAGGGGAGAGGTAGCCCAGCTTACAGGAGGGCCCGACCCCAAGTGGGTAGTGATCAGAGCTGGAAGGGAGGAGAGAGGCAGCTCAGGGGAGGGAGGGAACCCCAGGGGTCTCCCTGGAGGAGGAGAGGGTGGTGTCTTGCAGGGTGGTGGGACCCTGACACGCAGAGAAGGAATCAGACATTCTAGGAGGAGGGAGCAGCAGGTGCAAAGTGGAGGCTGGACAGAGGCGGGTCTGTACAAGTCCCATGGGGCAGCCACAGTAGCCCTCCAAGGAAGAACATGCCAGAGGCACAGCGGGAGCCTGGAAATTCCTCTCCATGGTCTCCCTCCCCAGCACTGGGGCCAATTTTTAACTCACTGCTGAGGTGCCAGCATTACTAACAGGCCGAGGGGCCCAGGTTGGACCTTCTAGAGGTTGGTCTTCTAGAGGTAGAGCAGGAAGACGCACAAATACAATTATAACGCTCAGGATCACAGCTGCCTGCCTTCGCGCCTGCTGCCTTTGAACCAGGTTCCTGGGGCAGTGGCAGCCCTGCCGGAGGCTGTTCCGATGCCTGGGAACGGCCTCAGCAAGGCCCCTCTCTGCCACGCGCCCCACGCCCTCCGCTCCCCGGTCGGTCTTGCCCGTTCCTCCCAACGCCCTCTCTGCTTTCCTATGCCGGTCTCTCATTGTTCCTCATTTTCAGCCCTCAGCACTTTCCCCGAAAAGTGAACAGCTGGGCTGCTGGAGTCACAGAGGAAATATTTTTCTGACTACTTTGCAGATTCCCCTTCTCTATGAAAACTGACGCCACCATTGCTAAGTGATGGACCGATGGGGAGTGTCTGTTTCCTTGCTGCCTCCTTCCCTCTGGGGCATCTGGGAAAGACAGGCAGTCAGTAGCTGGGGGAGGGTGGTAAGTGGGCACTCTGTTATCAGGTGTGAGCAGCTGGGGCCCTCAGTATCGTCCTTAACCCCATTTTACAGATGCGGAGACTGAGCCCCAAGATCACCCAGACACAATAATAATTACAATATCAACATTAACCATAAGAGCCAGCATTTAGGGAGCACTTACTGTATTCCAGGCATATGCTACACACTTCACATACAATGAACCTACGAGACAGATATGTCACTAGCAACATTTTATAGACAGGAAGACTGAGGCTCACAGAAGGTAAGTCACTGGCCCAAGGACACGCAGCTGGGCCAGCACAGCCGCAATGTCCACCCACGCAACCATGCACGTGGCCTCTCTGCCAGCTGGACCCCTCCCCACTCCTAGCCAGCTGGGAAGTGGTAGAGCTGAGATGTGAACCCACGTTGGTCTACATTCTCACTCCAAGGCTGGGCTCTACTCCCGTGTCGATTGCTGTTGCCAAGAGAACATTAAACAGCAGTTTTAACCACAGCAGGACTTGGCGGGATCCTGACCGCAACCTGATTCCCATTGGCCAAGGGGACAGAGCTCCAGGCCAAGCCTGTCTCTGCCTCTGGCCTGCCCTCAGCGCCTCAGAGGCCCTGACAGGAAAGCAGGAGACTGGACATGTGAGGCCCTGGGTAGAATGAGTGCTGTCAGGACCATGCTGATCCACCCACGTCCCCTTCCAAGGGTCACCCCTTGCTCACCCCATTCTCCAGGGCTGGAGACCTAGGCAGGCCCCCGATCCTCTAGGATCCCAGTCTGCTCCCTGCTGCCCTGCCGAACAGAGGACCCCTGAAGAGGGACAAGAGGAACCCAGGCCTAGGCCTCAGCCCTGTAGTCACACACCCTAGTGGCCCCAGGAATGGAGGCCTGCACATGTACCTCAGAGCCCCCCAGGGCCGGAGGCTCTCAGCTCTGCGCATGCTGCTGTGGGTCTTGATCTGTGTGACCCCACATCCAAACTTAAAGTGCCTTTAAGACATGTCCAAGGAACGGCCCTCAGTCCTCCGAGCTGAGAGAGACCATTTGGACCAGACGTGGGAGTAACACAGGATAGCAATCTGTACTGTCCGCAAGCCCAGAACCCGCCTTGGCTGTCCAATATAAACGTGTTTTAATAGCAACACCCATGAGCATGGAAATGAGAACATTCTAGGCAAAGGTATGGCCTATGTAAGTGTTCATGGACTCAAAGTAACACATCAGGTAGTGATACCTGTGTTCAATGCAAATGCCCATTCCTTGGTAAGACAAAGGGCTTTATGAAAGACATCTGTTGGATGGTAGCACACACGTGCGGTCAGTGGAGATGCCTGCATTTCGCATTCATGTAAGGTTGAGGAGATATCCATGTGGATACGGACTGACCCAGGCACAAAGACTCAAGGTCACATGTGTTAGGGCAGAGAGCTGGGTCTGCTGGGGACTGCAGTGCTGGGGAAGGTCTCTGGCTGGAGGACAGAAACCAAGGGCACCCAGAGGACAGTGAGGGGCCTGGGAACCTAGTGGGGCAGGCAGGACTCCGTGCCAAGGCTGGACTCCCACAGACCTCCCTCCTCTGAGTGCAGCAGCCCCCAACACTGCCAGGCTGGGCAGGTGATGCCCACCAAGGGGAGACTGGGGAGGGGGTGGGGGGATCCTTCTGCCATCCACCTCCCTCCATTCTGTCATTGGGGGGGGCGATTATGGAAAAGCAGGAGTGTCAACCAGATTTATTTCCAGCCCCACTGAGCCACCAAGTGACACTGGTCAATGTACCTAAAAATCCCAAGCTTCAGTCTTCTCACATGGAAAATGGGTGGGTGATAAATACCACCCCCATGGTTCCCACATGAGATCAGATGTGAAGGGGCTTTGCAAACTGTAAAGTGGTGAGCGCTGTGAGGCGAGGGGCTTTGCCGTTGATTGACAAGCACTGGGGGGGCCGATGTGATGTCCGCGGCGTGACGTGTAAGCATGTGCACAGCATGTTCGTGCGTGTGCGTGTGTATGTTTTTAGGATCCGAGGCTCTCAGAGACTACGCCACGGAGGTTTGGAGTGAGGGGGAAGAGGAGGAAGTGAGATTTCAGGATAATCTTAAAAGCAAAAAATGTTATTACGTGTCAAAAGGAGTGGGGAGGCTTAAATGGCTCCCAGGTGGGACACAGAATAAAACAGTCCTTGCTGTTATTTTTTGATTGTCTCTTCGCAGCAGACCGGCAGAGGGTCGCCATGGCAACCCTGGGCATCCGGCAGGGGGCAGCCTGGACCCCGCAGGTTTGTCTGGGCTGAGCAGCCTGAGTCAGCCCATCAGGCTCCAGAAGCAGGGGCTGGGTCCAGGCGGGACCCTTGTCCCAGACTCCCAGTTCCTCCTGTCCCGCAAGCCTCACCCACAAGGGGAAGAGGGCGGGCTGGAGGTGGCTCTTGGAGGGGCCAGGTCAGGTTAGGACTAGGAGCTGCGTACACAGGTGGACTGGTCTCAGGACAGGGATGGGGTGCTGGGAAGTCCTGCAAGGCGGTCACAGGGTGAAGAGGCCGTGCATGGCGAGAGGACTGGGAGGCAGCTGCTTGGCAGAGAGGGTGGGAGGGTCTGGGTGCTGGAGTGGACAGGGCGCCGTGTGGAGGCTTGGGATTGGTGGCTCTCCCAAGACACCCCGGAGCCTTTGCTAAACAGGCAAGCAGACATTTTAGAGGCTGGGTCCAGAGTGGATCTGGCCTTAGTAGTGAGTGCCAAAGGCAGGGCTCAGGCAGGAGAGGAGTGTGGAGAAGGAAAACCCCGCCTGGAAAAAAGTAGCCATGGCAGATCCATGCACCTGGCCACTTTTGATGGAAAACTGAATCGGGGGGAGAAAGAGTTCTCCATCTGTGGAAAGGTAGCTGTGAACTCACTGCCTCTTCTGCTGCTGCATCCTAGTGCCTGACGTCCAATAAAAATTTTCCGAATGAATGAATGAAAGAGGAAAGCAACGCGGAAGCTCTAAGGGGCAGTTAACACCTTCATGACAATTTATCGGCTGGTATTCAAAGAGCTAAGCAAGCCAATGAAACCAACTGACCTAAAAATAGCAAATGACAAAGTCACTGGCCTAGGAGGCCAAGAGACCCTTAACGTCAGGTGGCCCAGGGTGTTCCCTGAGCTTTTGGCAACCGAAACTTGGAAACAGTGGCAAGAGTTCCTTCCTAAGATCAAATGACAAAGACCTAAGTTTGTTTCCAGGACTGACTGATAACAGTTCATTTCGACCAAGAGGGTCGCACACTGGATCCAGGTTTCTTTAAGTCATGCTCCGAGTTAGCAAGCAGTGATTGTGAGGCACGCGCAGCTGCGCTCACAGTGCGAAGCCTTGAAACCACACTTTCCAAACCGCTTCCAATGAAGAACAAGCACGCGCAACTGACAGTGCCTGCTCGGCAGGCCACGCAGCAAGCGCAGAGTCTGGGGCCGTGCCACGGACGACCCTTCACGACCCTTCCCTTGCTGGACTGTTTCAAGGGAATGGGCTCCGCGGGATTGGCGGTTTGGTGTTTTTAGGGTTGGGGTCTTTGGGTCTCTGGGTTTGGTTCGGCCCTCAGGGACTCTTAGCTGAGGTTGGGCAAGGGTAGCCTTGGGACACCTCTCAAACTCTAGAGAAGTCAAGGAAGGCCCTAGGGTGTTAAATCCAGAATCCATTTCCCATCCACTCAGCACGCAGATGTCCCCCTGACGAAGGCCCATGTGGCTCCCGAAAAGCAGGCACAAACAGACCATGGAGCCAAACAGGGTGAGGGACACTGTGGACCCTCCAAGTGTGGGCAAATCTTTAGCCTTCTCTCTGAATTAGGGAAGCAGTGGGCCAGGGTGTCCCTCCCAGGGCCACTGTGGGGATCGAATAAGATGACGGATACCAAAATGCTTCATTAACGGTAAAGTGCCAAGAAGAGTTACCACTATTCTTGTTGCTGTTACTGATTCACTGGGTAGAAGGGGCCCCTTCCCAGAGTCCCTGGGGACTTGGAAGCCTGTCTGGGTCTTCCGGGGCATCCCTTCTCCGCACCATGAAATCGCAATGACAGCTCTTCTCTCTTCCCAAGCAACCCCAACATCTCTTACCTACAGCTGCAGCTGGGGAAGGAGTAGGGGTGTGGGTGTGGGTGTGGGTGTGTGTGTGTGTGTGTGTGTGTGTGTGTGTGTTGCTAGAACACGGAAATCACATTTCCCTGTATAATATATCTTCCAGGTGACATCTGTCACTCACACCCACTTCAGGTGCACCCTGCTTCTAAGCCGCTGGCACCCTCCCTGCCCAGCTAAGTGTTCAGGGTCCAGCTCCAATTCCTCCTTCACCAGGAAGTCCTCCTGGATTTCCCCAGCCCGGTGGTGGTCACCAGCAGGCCCAGTGGGGGAGGAGGAAAGGAAATTGGGCTTAACCTACAACCTGGCTGTTCTGTGCCATGGCTGGTAACCAGGGAGCCTTCCTCTGTCACCCCACTTGGCTTTTGCCTGGCTACCTGTCTATCTCCTCTCCTGACTGTGAGCTACAGCAGGGGAGGGCAGGGCCTGACCCCCAGGCCCAGCCCAGTGGGTGTAGGGCAGTGACAGGGTGGGGGGATAAGGCCCCTTTCCCACTCGGACACCTCACTTTGGGGAGGGGGAAATGCAGGTGGGCAAAGAGGCTCAGAACCCTGATGTCAAAGGTGGGGACAGGGACCTAGGTCAATTCCTTAACTGGGGGAGAGGAAAAGGGACTTGCCCAAGTTCACACAGCCTTGTGGCTTTGGGCTCAAAGTCCACAGAGACCAGGTGGCTCTGGACTCCAGGGGCCCCAAGGCCTAGTCTGTTGCTCTGGCCCCACTTGGGCTCACGTGGCCCAAGCCCGAAGTCACCCTCCCTGCCTGCTGTCCTCTCTCACCAGGCCTTGGTTACTCATCTTGGACTGATGCTGGACTCCAGGGAAGGCCCCCAGCCAAGGAGGACAGCATCCTCCTGAGGCATGAGGGAAGTTACTGAGAGAGAGGCAGGGTCCCCAGCCTGCTCGGCCACCCAGACCACCCCAGGCCCTCTCGGTGCTGAAGGGAACATTTGTTGAGCAAAATTGAATTTACTGTTCGATTGTAGGAAATGTAATCTGATCTGGGTCTCAGGAAGCCCTTAATAAAGTCAAGGTATTGCTGGTACCTGCTGCTTCTTCATTTGTTAAATGAGGCACGGGGGTTACTCAGCTGGGAATGAAGGTGTCTGTCTGCTCTTCCTGCCTCAGCTGCCACCACGCATGCCCCTGGGGAAGTTGCCACTTGTCTGTCCCAGAAGCAAAGGTGGGAGATGTCCACCAACCCTGATGACCCGTCTGATGGCCAGGGCACAGGGTTCGGTCTCCATGGAGTTGGGGGTAAAGGGGAGCAGAGCTAACATTTGTGAGGTAACTTCTGTGAGCCAGGGTCCCTGTCCCCTGTAGTTTATTGGATGCTCAGGGCATCCCTGTGTGGCAGGCGCCTGTGATCATCACTAAGGAATGTCTAGTAACATACCAGTTTTCTTGTTTTTAGGCACATGGCATGGAGCTGCAGTTCCCTGTCCCCGTCAAAGCGAGGTGGCCGTATGACTTGGTTTGGCCAATGAAGTGTTACTAGAAGTTAGATGTGTCATTTATAAGAGAAAGCTTTAAGACCCAGTGTGGCCTTGGCCTTCCCTCTTCCTGCTGCCATGGTAACTGGGGATGCATGCGTTGAGATGGTGCGTGTGCCATCAGCCTGGGGTCCCAAGTGACAATGAAGAGCAGACATCCCATGCGTGTAATGGGGGTGAAAAATGAAACTAGGTTGTTTGAAATCTCTGAGATTTTAAGGTTGTTTGTTATTGTAGCAAAACCTAGTCTAGTCTAACTGACACAGTGCCACCACCCCATTTTCTGGATAAGGAAATGGAAGTCCAGAGAGGTTAACGTGCTGGGTGAACCAGAGGGAGTAAGTGGCAAAGTTAAGAGTCGATCTCAATCCATCTGGAACCAAGACCACACTCTTCCCTAAGCAGGGCTCCTAGGCTGGCTAGTTGTGGGCACAGCCCAGCCAGCAGAGATGGGGGCCCAGGGCCCAGTACCCATCTCTCCTAACTTTCCACTCCTTGCTCAGCACCGGGCTCCCATAACCTGCCCAGTACCCACTAGAGATGCTGGACAGGGCAGAGGAGAGAGGCACGGAAAGGTTTCCAGAGCTGGACAAACCCGGGTGCTAATCCTGGCTTTGCCACCTCTAGCTGGGTGGCCTTGGGTAAGTTCCTGTCCTTTCCTGGGCCCCAGTCTTTCCAGGTGTCAAATGGGAATGATGCTACTTCCCTAGCTATCGTAGAACGAAATGGGATGTAAAGATCTTGCACAGAGCAGGACTCGGTACTTGGGCTCTGCTGCTGGTGGAGGTGCCACACAGCCCAGGTGGCCCCATTGCCCCAGCCCCCCACCTGCCCGAGGGAACAGGCCAGGCTTCCCGTCTCTGACTTCAAGGAGGCCTGCGCCTTCATCTCAGACTCCTCCTCAGCCCTGGAGGAGGGAAGGACAGCACTCTGTACCCATTTACAGCTGGGAAATGGTCAGCCAGAGAGAAGGGGCTCTCCCAGGTCACACGGCCAGGAAGCTCTGAGGGAGCTGATGTCACAGTACTGGCCTCCCGCCGGCAGCTCCACCTCCTAGGGTCTGGAGGGGACTTCCTAGAAGGCTGCCCTTGACAAAGCTGTCCACATGGTCTGGCCTGGCCCGAGTCTGGGATGGGCCAGGCCTGGGTATGTCCCCAGAGCCCAAGCCCCCTCCTTGTCACTCACAGCCTTCTTCCTGCCACCCTACTCCTCTCTCTACAGCACTGCCTCCCAGAACATGGGCGCACTGGGTCCCACCACAAGACCTTTGCTTGGGGTGGCACTCCTCCGGGGCCAGGACTCCCCTGCCTCCCCAGCTGGTGCTGGGGACCATGTCTGGAATGATCACACCAATAGCAGCTGCCATTCCAGGAGAGCAACTCTGGCCTCTCTACTGTGTGCCTACCACAGGAAACCCGCAAGGTAGGTACTCTCATTCTGCATAATGGGGAAACTGAGGCTCGAGTCGGTTCATTTGCCAGAGGTATGAAGAGATGGAGCCAGATCCACACCCGGGTGTGACCAGACGGACGGGTGGAAGCGGTTCTCTCCTATCAGCTCCCCACGCCCCAGCTGCACCTCCCCACTGCCCACCCCTGCACAGTTCCCTGCTCTCCAGGCAGCCTTCGTGTCTGCTCCGCCCACATGGAGTTCTGCCGCCTCCTGGTCTGCGGTGGACTCAGGTTAGGATGGGCTCCGGCCCCATCTGGGGCCCCCTGAAAGCAGGGCCTGAGTCTTCTGCCCTCTGCTGCTCCCAGTGTCACTGTCCACAGGGCTGGGCACTCGGGGGACAGGGATGAAGGTAAGGAACTCAGGACGAGTCCAAAGAGTTGCTTTAAAACTGCAGGCAGGGCACAAGGCTGTGTGTTTTAAGGAAAAGGTTTACCCAAGGCCTGGACGATGAATCAGAGGGGACTCCAGACTGCTCTTCAGCCCTGGGCTGAGGTCTGGAGAACAGAGGTCCCTGGCCAACCTTCACAGCCCAGACAGCTCCCTCTGTCCCTCCAGTTCCCTCCGTCTGGCTCCACCTCTCTCTCTCTCCTTGCCTTTTCCCACCCCCTTTCTCCTGCCCTTTTTCCCTTCCTAAAAAACACAGAGAAATGGGATTCAGAAGCCTACACCGCCTGCAAAGCATGGTTCAGCCTCCCCAAAAGAGGAAATGCCAGTGTGCGGGTTCTCATAGCAACTCCAGCTCCTCCCCCCACAGCCGCCCTGCACCCATATGGTGAGACTCACATGGCCCAGGCTCAGCGGGGACCTGGGGTCCGGCACCCAGGCTGCAGCTGGGGCCACGTTGGTTCCCTCGGCTGGCCTGGCCAGAGCCCGCCCTCCTGGGTACATGAGACCACCTCTTGCAGGGACTCCTGGGCCCATCCTCAGCCCACCCGTGTGCGGACATAGTGGCTGATGTTCAGGAGCGGCCACGCCCTGAGTGACGGTCTTCGGTGCTCAGGGGCAGTCTGGCGAGGCCCAGAACTCTGCTCCCAGCTCCCAGAGATGGACCAGAGCGGGTCAAGTGCAGGCGCCCTCTGCCTCTCCTGCTGCCTTTGCTCCCCGATGCAGGCCCTGGACCTGGAGTCCGTGTTAGGTGTGGAGGGATGCGGGGAACAGGAGCAGAGCCAGGGCTGGTGTCTTCGCCCCTGGCCAGTGGCGCCCCAGCTACCTGCCCCACCCGCCCAACCTATGGCCCTGGAGCCCAGCAGTCCTCTCTGAGCTGTGAGGAGGGAGCAGGGCTCCAGCCCTCACCTTGGCTGAATCGCCCGGGGCACTGCCCTCCTCAACTCTCCCCACACCCACCCTGCCAGCCCCCTGTGTGGACTCCTGCTTTCTGAGGACAGTTGGCATTTTCATGACCTAACAATGGAAGCTAGTGCCACATGGGGTTGGGGCCACAGCACCGGTGGCTGAGGAGCAACTCCTCTCGGGCCTGGCATCCGTCCTGCCTCCTTTCCCAGGGCCCACAGGACAGACAAGCAGAGGGGGGCAGCAGAGGGATGCCTGGGTCCCCGGTACTGCCCAGCTCCTCCTTCCTCCACCTGACACCAGAGCAACTGCCCCAGATCTCAGCCAGTGCTGGGGCATTGTCAAAGAACCCCCGGTAGACCAGGTGGAGTGTGGCCGGGGCGGGGCACAGGATCCCAAGCTCCAGACCCAAGGGAGTGGAAGTCGGGCCCCCAGTCTGGCTTCACACATGTGGCTGCCACCGCCAGCTCGGGGCCATTCTCTCTGGATGTTCTGACCCCAAAACTGCCTGTCTTGATCCCTCCTGCATTCTCCCCACTTCTAACCCCTCTCCCAGATACTCCCATGAGCGCCAGGGTCAGGGCACACTGAAGGGGATGGGCCCAGAGAGGGTCAGAACTACACAGGGCCACACAGTGAGTCTGGAGTCAAACTGGGCCCAGAAGCAGATCCCCTGTGTCCCTGCCCAGGGTCCTCTCAAGGTTCCCAGCCACTTCCTTTGAGTGTCTCTCCCCCTGGACTGAAGGAAGGACGGTAGATTGGGGGCAGGGAGCAGGGATCCAGGAACAGATGGGCTTGGAGGCTCCGCCGCGGGGGCTTGAGGGAGGGGGAGGCGGCCCAGAGAAACTGGAACTGTTACAAAGTTGCGAGTTAAAACATTCTTCACACTCCCGCCTCCTTTACCGTTCTGATGCACCAAGACGTGACAAAAATGTGTCAGATTTTTTTAAAAACCACACACACACACACAAATGCCAATCCTCGTCTCTGCCGCCTGCCCCAGCTTGGGCCATCTGTTCCCCGGGGGTGGGAGGGGAGTGGGGCTTGGCAGTCAGCCGTCACTCTGGACGCCCCCAGCCCTGGGTCTGGACCAGCAGCCAGGCCCAGAAATGGCCCAGGTGACGGCGGGATGCCCAGGAAGGTGAGGGCTGTGACACGGCCCTCCCTGGGCAGCGCCACCCTGCCTGCTGCCGGGCACCCCCAGCTCTGCCGGCCTGGAGTCCAGCCATGCCCGACCATCCACACCAAGCTGGACACTGGGACGCTGGGGCCGGGAGAGCCCTCCCTGAGACTCCCAGAGCCCACTTCTGTGGTACAGATGGGAAACTGAGGCCCAGAGGGGAGCAGGTCCACAGGGAAGCAGTCCGAGTCCGAGCCTCATCCATGTGCTCAGTGACTAGGGACAGTGCGGGGCCGGGGGACTCAGAGCTGAGCAGACGGGCCCAGGCTGCTCTCCGGCAGCCCAAGGCCAGCGGGGGAGGCAGCCCATCCGAGAGTGGCAGCGCACAGACACACTGGGACTCCAACAAAGGAATGACAAGGAAAAGAAAACAGGCATGCCTAGCAGTAGGGACTGGAGAGAAATTAGGGCGACAAATCATCCCAATGTGTCTGGAACTGTCTGGTTTCAGCACTAAAAGTTCTGCTTCCTGGGCACACGCCTCGGTCCTGGGCAAACTGGGACGACCGGTCACCCTGGCAGCTACTTGAAGGTGGTTCCCTAGGGCTGAGTCCTGAACGTGGTGGGACCAGCAGCTGAGGATCTGGGGACAACAGAGGAGCTGGAACCCTGGGCAGGAGGCGGGGGTGGGGGGCAGGTTACCCAGGGCCTCATGGACCCTGGAAGGCTATGCAGTCGGTATTTTATTTGGTCACGGGGTCAAATTTTATTGTGGTCATTGAATCAAAGTGGGGAGTAAGTGGTACAAAGGGCACAGCCTATAGAGGATTTTGAAAAATTCATTAAGGCTGGAGTCCTCGGGGCGAAGGCAGTGGCTTGGATGCCTAGAGAAGCTGGCAGGGACCACACCTAGCAGGCAGCTGGGACTTCAGCTGCAGGCATCAGAAGCCACTAGAGGGCGTAAGCAGGTGCTTGATGTGGTCAGATTTGCAAGTGACAGACCCTAAGGCTTCAGGCTTGTCATGCCTCCATATAGGACGCCTTCCTGCTACCTCCAGACCACCATCCACCACTGCTCCCACCCCCAAACCTGGGGGCCTCTGGTCATCTTTCAGAGCCCAGCCCAAATGCCACTTCTCAGAAGTCTTCCCTGACTTGCTGACAGAGGCAGGTGCGATCATGCCCTACCCAGGATTCCTCTACCTAAGGACCCCCAAGCAGGGGCATAAGGAAGCCCTCATCACTGTGGCCACCTTTTCAGTCCCCACACTTTGTCACATATGGACCCTCAAGGCCATCTGACCAACCAGGTGTCAACACAGAGGCTCAGAGAGGGGACATAGTTTGCCTGACACCATACAGCAGTTGATGGTTGATGTTAGTTCAGAACCGTGCCACCTTCTTGTGAGTTCAGAGTCCCTTAGGT
The DNA here is from genome assembly GCA_963574885.1 of Lepilemur ruficaudatus. Lineage (NCBI taxonomy): Eukaryota > Metazoa > Chordata > Mammalia > Primates > Lepilemuridae > Lepilemur > Lepilemur ruficaudatus. Next base: position 87,041 of record CAUYRT010018865.1, read on the forward strand.
CCTGCTCGCAGAGGTAGGGACAAACAAGGAGCGGCCAGAGGGATGGATGAATGGCCATTACCACGGTAGGCTGGATGGAGTAGGCCATGGCACGTGGCACCTGGCCGGCTGGGAAAAGCTGGCCACAGCTGGGAGGTCTGTAACGGAAGTCTCCCGGATCGACTCATGGACTACCAGGCGGCCTGGCCTTGAAAGCTGGCAGGCAAGAGAGCTGGGGCAGGGGGATAGAGGTGGGTGGGGCAACCTAGGAGCAGCTGCTCAGCCTCTTCCAGCAGGGGGTGCCGGGGGGAGGCAGGAAGGACGGGGGAAAGGGGCAGGGCCTGGAATCCCACCACTATTGCCATATTCTTCTGTTTAAAATGGCTGAAGTCCCCGTTAGAATGCAGCAAACCCTTGCCCACCCCACACTCCAGGAGGAGTTCATGAGACCATTCGGGAGAGGAGGAGTCAGAAGTTATTTCTCCTCTCTAGCCCCCATCTCCCTACCTGCAGAAGGGCTCCTCCTGGCGCAGTAACAAGCTCATGGACGGGCTCTGGGGCGCGTCTGGCCTGGAGCAGAGTCAGGTGTGCCCAGGTGGAGGTTCGGCCATCGGGTCACTCAGAGGTGCTCAGGGACCTCAGAAGACATTGCTCTGATTCTTCAGATGGCCTGTATGATAACCCTCAGTCAAGGGACTTCCTAAGGGGTGCTCTGAGATCCTGGGGCGACAGTGCCTGGCCTGGAGCCCCACCCTACCAGGTATCCTGCAGGAGAACAGTGAGCCCCCAGGGGGAGCAGAGTCCCCCTTGCCCTCCAAGGAGACCTCAAGAAAATGCCTGACATGGTTTGACGTGCAACAGCTGGACTCTCGGCACCAAGAGGGAGGTGGGTGGGGCCTGAGGAGGAAGAGGTTTGCCTTCCCATTCTCCCCTGCCCCTCAACATTCTTCCCTTAAATTCCCACCAGTTAGAAATGCACGGGGCTGCGGATTCATTAAATGACTTGACACATGCGCTGTGTTGAGAACAGCGCCTTCCCAGCTGCGGGGAGAAGTGGAGAGTGGAGCTGAGTTGGCTTCAAGGGCTGAGAGTCTGTTCCTAGTTTTCCAGGTGTCTGGTTTGGGAGCAAAGAAATGCAGAGGCAGGGATGGGACACCTGCCTGCAGCACAGACCTGTCTGAGAGACAGGCAGGAGGGAGGAAGGGGGGCTCTGGGCCGCACCCAAGCCTGGATGCCTGCCCACCACAGTGCTGAGCACTGCAGGGAGAGTTTGGGGAGATGGGGCCATGCTTGGGGTGATTATGGGCAAACAGAGTAGAAAATGAAGCCCTTCAGCTGGCAAATGAGTTTAATAGAAGCGAGATGGGTAGAGGCTGTGATGAGAATGGCAATGCTGGATAAAGGCAAGCTGGTTTTCAAACAGGCCTGGGTGGGAGGTTGGGGCGGGTCAGCTGCACCCCTTGCCTTCAGGAGCCAGCCACGTTGCAGGGTCAGTGCCCAAGTTCCCAGACCCACCCAGCACCAAGAAGACAAACGGACAGAGGGACCATTGGATGGACAAAATAACACAAGAGTGGTGGGATGAAGTTAAAGCATGAGGGACTGTGGTCAGACTTGGAGAAGAAATTCCTGGACAGCAAGGGAAACAAATGGGGCAGGCTGGGAAGTCCTGTAGATAAGCATCTGCCCCTCCCAAAGGAGCGAGTCCCAGCCCTGCCCCAAGGCAGCAAAGCCGCCCTCACTGAGGCTGCCTGGCTGTGGAAGACCCTTCCGGGCAACCTTCCCTTGGGGCCTCAGTTTGCATGTCTATAAAATGGGGAGAACAGTGCCTTGCCAGGTCGTATGAGGCTCCAAATGAGACCCAGCACCAGTCACTGTCCACTTCCCAGTTGGGCCACACCCCTGCGGGCAGGGCAGAAGCAAGCCCTCTTTTGGCCCGAGGGCAGAAACGTTGCTGCGTGAATGGTCAGACCGTGCCTCATACCACCCTAGACCCCGCCACCTGCCCCCAGTTCCCTCACCCTCTGCTTCTTTTTCCCTCCTGCCCTTCCTAGTTGGGGCTGCATGAACTGGGACAGAGTGGCCCTCACCACACATAGGCCCAAGCCAGCCTCTACCTTTGCTGGGCCTCAGTCTCCCTGTCTGGACAATAGCCGTGCTGACCCAGAGAGTCTAAGAGACCCTTCTAGGGCCAGTGTTCCAGAGGGGAGGGTGTTGTCTCTGATTCTGCCCCAGTCCTCACAGGCCACTCCCACCCAGGTCGCTGCCCACACTCCCACATGCCTGGTTCCCCTCCCAGCCCAGGATCCACCATGGCCTCTGGACGGTGGCGAGAAGGTGAGGGCTGAGGCAGGAGCCACCTCCAGCACAGTGACCAACAGCCAGGCTGACAGACAGAACCACACCTCTTTAGCTCCTTGCCTGCTGATCCAGGAGGACACGCCATGCCATGCCTGTGGGTGTGCGTGCGTCCCTAGCCAGCAGAGCTCTTGGGGCTCCCAGTGCCACACCCCGAGTCAGGGTGGGTTAGCAGAGGGAAGACATTGTGCTGGCAGCTCCTGTCCCCCATCAGCTGCCCCAGCTCCTGCTCAGGGGGCCTCTGAGCACTGGGTTACGACGGCCTGGCCAGCAGGGGCTGCAGGAAGCGAGAGAAGGGTGGTCAGAGGGGGCAAAGATGGGGCGGGCTCAGCCCTTGGGGCGAGGGGACACGAAACTCTTTCCATGGGTTCTGAAGGAGGGGGAGGTGCTCAGCCCCATCCGAGGAGGCCATGACCCAGCCCTCACCTTCTCTAAGAGCCCCAACACTCTCCACCCTCTCTCGAAGCCCTCCCGGCCCCCTTTAATTCCTCTCCTGCAGCCCCCTCCTCAAGGCCAAGGACTAGCTCCCCTTGCCCCTAGGGCCTCCCGAATGCCCCATCCTGGGGGTCTCCACTCCATAAGTGGCTGGTGAGTGAAGGGAGACCGGTCTGCCTGCCTCTCCCATGGCCCAAAAACCAATCCCTTTCGCCCCTTCTAAAGCTGGATGGCCTCTGGTTCCAAATTTAAAATAGTTTTGAAGTCCGTGAACTTCAAAGGTGACTCCTGAGCCACCCTGTGCACGCGCGCCCTCAGCTTCACCACACGCAGGTGCACACACAGCACACGTGATGCCAGCATTCCCACAGCTCACCCCTGTGGAACACGCACACCCTAGGCTAGGAAAAAGACAGGCACACAGGCATGGCCGGGGGCTCTGGGACACACCAAAGCCCCTGCAGGCAGGCAGCTGGTGCCTCGCCACACCGAGAAGACAGGACCTGGCCTCCGGGCGACACTGGGGAGCCCAGGGTCACCCCTCCTCACCCTGACAGTCCTTCCGAGGATCTGTCTCACCTCCATAAATACCAGTCCTGGGCTAAGGCTGCCCGGCGGCAACTGGAAGTCCTTCTTTATATCTCGTTTAAGTCAAGTCAATTATCTATTCCTCCACTCAACAAACATGCTTGACAGCCATGGCATGCCCTGGGAGAAGGAAGGAAAGATTTGCTGGGTCACCTGAAAACTGCGTGCCAGGGTGGGTGGGCATGGGAGGGAGGAAGCAGCTTTGGAGTCTTCTGGGGTGGGGGTTGGGGAGGCTTCCGAGGTCCCTGGGTGTCTAGAACCCTGGTAATTCCCCACGATCACATTTTCTCAGCTAAATAGGGCCTGGTTCAGAGAGGAAACCTCGCCACCTCCCTCTGCCACCCAGCCCAGTGGACGTCGCCTGAGCTCACAGGCTGGTGGATCTCCCGCCCTGCATGTGGGTCTTGTCTCGGGGACCCATTTAACCACCCAGGGCTTTAGCTAAGTCCTCACTCAAGCTCCACCCTGAAATGGCAGTGATGTCGTTAGCTATTTCTCTGCCATTGTCTCAGAATCCCCTTCCTATGCCTGAGGCATCCCACCCAGACCCCACATCCTGCCACACTGCCTACAATTCCATGCTAGGGCCCCTTCTCTGTGCTCAGGCATTCTCTGCATGGGGCTGCGCTTGCACGGCCTGGGCGCCAGAGATACAAGGCTCCCAAACCACTCTGCCCCTCATCCCCAAACCCCAGGGGCTGAAGCTGGAGGGTCCAATGTGGGATGGGAGAGCTTCTGTCACCCTCCATGCAATCAGCTGACTGTGGCAAAAATGACCTGTGGGTCCTGAGGCCTGGCTGGGGGAGACACTCAGGCCCAAGAGTGAGATCACCTGGACAGGGAGGCCCAGGAAGGGGCTAGGCAAGGCAAGCCTGGGGTCCCATTGCAGGGCGTCTCCGGTGGGCTGGGGTAGCAAGGCTCGGCCTTCAGGCCACAGCCCAGGCTTGCAATGCTAAGCGTCTGCTGGGGAAGGTGGGGAGGTGCCACGGAGCCTTCCCTGGGAGATTGACCCAGATTTCTCTCTCTTCCTCTCTTCTGGCACACAGGAGCACTGACTCTGTGCGTGTGTGTGTGTGTGTGCACGCGCGCGCGCGGCCCTGGCAGGCAGAGGGGTGGTAAGGAAGGAGGCTTGCTGAAAGCTCTGGGAAATGAGAAAGAAATCCTCCCTAAATCCCCAGCCACTGTCCCTAATAGCTGAAATATGCTCTTGACAACAAGGTGAAAGTCCCTGAATCCTTGGGCCTGGCCTTGCTGTCAGGAGCTGGAGCCGCAGGCCTGTGTGTTTAGGGGTCGTGGCCCAGCCCTGACCCTACCCTCTGGCCTTCCAGACATCTCCTTTCTGGACAATGCCCCATAGGTTCCCAGGTGCTTCCTTGAGAGGCAGTGAGTTCCCCGACAGGAGGGTTATACAAGCAGTGGGGGTAGGTGCCTACCTGCCAGTATCCCATAGCAGGCACTTAGGGATGGGTGGGGAGAGAGCTTACACAAAAAAGAGCTGGAGGACCTCTCCCAGCCTGAGCTGTCCCCCTGATGCCAGCTTCTACCCACAATGCCTGCCACCAGGGGCCCCCAACGCTCCAAGTTGGCTGGGTCTGTCCCAGGAGGCCTAACCTCAGAAGGGCCTTGGGAGGGGCCAGGGAGGGCTGGGCCCAGGCCTGAGAGCTGCAGGTTCTGGAGCATCTGGCTCCAGTGGGAAAGAAATTGTACGTCCCTTGGGACTGCTGGCCGTGCCCGGGGCTCTCGTGCACACACGTGGATATAGAATTCTACTCCCAGGGACAAGTCCTTCAAACACGTGCACACACAGCTGTACAGATGTGACACACATACAGAGACTTGCATGTAAAAGCAGAGGCATGCCTAAACACATGAGTGTGAGCTTGAGCTTGTACCCAGGTGGGTGCACCCTGGGTATACAGGTGGACACACGTGTATACCTGTGCACACATGAACACCAGCAGGGGGTGCCTGGTTCCCTTGTGGGCTACTCTGGGCCCCATGAGGTGTGTGGGAAAAATCTTGCCCGAGACTGGCCAAACCGCTTAACAGCTCAGGAGGCGAGTGCAGAGGGCAGCCCGCCCCTCTGCCTTGTTCCAGGCTCTCCGCTCGCCCCTCTGCCCTCAGTGGCGCTGCTCCACCTCCTCTCCAGCCAGGCCTTTCCTGCCTGAGCCATGCATGGCACACCCGGGCTCTGCCCTGCACCCTGAGAGCTGGAGCCTGCTCCTTGCCAAGGACCCCAGCATCCTGCCCAGGGGAGGAGGAACCTTGTGCTCCCCCACTGCTCGTGTGGGACCCTAGGCAGGGCTCTGCCCTGGTCTGGGCCTCAGTCTCCTTCTGCCCAGCGGAGGGGTTGCTGCGAGGGCCAGCTGGGAGGCCCGGCTCAGACAGATGTAGCCACGGTCACAGGTGCCCCCAGGCCAGTCCCAGATGCTCTGGCCACACTCGGATCTGCACAGCCCCTCGTCCACGCGCCGGGAGCAGCGGGAGGGCTAAGGTTGGTGCACCCAGACCCCAGAACCTCCTTGCCCGACCCCTGCGGCATCCCCTCCTTCTCCTCCATCTGTTTCCTGAGCCCAAGGCAGCCTCCCAGCTGGGCAGGTGTCCTGCGTCCTCACACAGCCCCTCCACAGCTAATTGGCTCAGTCTCCACGCTGGGGACACCACCCACCTGCAGACACTGACCTGCCCACCGCTCGCCCCACACCGGACAGGGGAGGAGAGACGCTGCGCTGCCGCACTCCCAGCCTGCCCTGCAGCGTGTCCCGGGCTGCTCGCTCACACTCGGAGCCTTTGCACAGGCTGTTCCCTTTGCCTGTGAGCTTGTCTCTCTCTGTTAGCCTGAAAAAGCTTCCTATTGCTTAATGAGTCTGTTCAAGTATCTCCTGCTCTGTGCAGCCTCCCTCCCACCCGCCCAGCCTCACCCCGTGCTCTGGGCAGCCCCAGTGGCCAGTTTCCCTGCACTGGTCAGTGCCGGTCATGCACCCCACTAGGCTACGGGCCCCCCAGGGCAAGGCCAGGACTGTCTGCCTCAGTGTGCTAAGACCCTCCCGAGGGCCCAGCCCCAGCGCACAGCATGCCGCAAGTGTCGGCTGAATGAATGGACGAATGAGTGAATGAATGATGTGAACATGTGGACATCCTTGCCAAGTCCCTGCCATGAGCTGAGGTGTCCCGTGGGGGGCCCCCTGTGCCGCAGGGAGCTTGCAGTCGGGAGCTCGCCTTTGTTCAGTGGACACCCCTGGTGGAGGCCCCGTCTCAGAAAGCGCACAGTGCTCTAGGGGCAGCAGCTCACGCCAGAGGACATGGAGGGGACCCAGAGGCCTGAGGAACGCAGGGCTAAGAAGAGTGTGTCGTGACCACTACCCTCACTTGCTGATGGCCGCAGGCCAGCACCGGGCTGGGGCTGAGAACGGCCCCTGCCTGCCCTGGGGAGCTCCTGGGGAAGAGAGGCAGGTGGAGAGAATGACTTAGGGCTGAAGCTGGGGCAGAGGAGGCGGCAGCTCAGCTGGAGGCCTTGGGAGCCACGCAGCCAGACTCACACTGCCACCACTTAATAGCCCTGTGGTCCCGAGCAGCCAACTGAATTTCCTTGCTGCTCGGTTTTCCTCATCTGTAAAATGGGACAATAAGTGTATCTACCTCATTGGGTTATGAGGATCGAATGCTTGTAAAATGCTTTGAATAGTGCCTGGCACATAAAAAGTGCTCGAGAAGCAAGAGCTGCCTCTGTTAACTTGATCGTTAGTTCAGCACAGCCAGACTTGGGCTGCAGCAATAGGCAGGCAGCAGTGCGGAGGCGGGAGATGCCAAGGCCAAGTAACAGCCTCTCTGGACAGGAGCTGGCTTGGCTTCCTCCGCTCCAGGAACCGAAGGATCTAGGAAGATCTGGGAGTAGGGACACCGTGACAAGCAATGTGGTTGGGGAGAGGATACTGACCCAAGAATTCCCTGGAGGAGAAGGAGGGGGCGCCGCAGGGGTCAGGCAAGGAGGTTCTGGGGTCTGGGCGCACCAATCTTAGGCATCCCGCTGCTGCTGGCGCGTGAACGAGGGGCTGTGCAGATCCGAGTGTGGCCAGGCACGAGGGAGGGGAGGGCATCCTCTCGCTGGAGGAGCAGGGCAGAGGGCTGAGGGGCTGCGCCCACCTCCAGCTATGCGAGCTGCCCAGGCCGTGGGCACCTTGGGCTCAGTGCCTGCGGACCTTCCCAGAGACGTGGAGGCAGCTCTTCAGGCCAAGCCACCCAGGGCAGGACAGGAGGGGCGTGGGGCCGTGGACTGAAGGAGGCAACCTGGGGACACCCGAGACGAGGGGTGCTCCCGGTGGGCTGTGCTCAAGGACAGAGGGGCCTGGCGTGGGAGGGGAGGGCAGTGGACTTTCTCCTCCTGCTCAGCCCCCTGCTTCTCCTTCCCCCTACCTAAGGCCACCCCCACCCCTCAACCTTGTCAGTAGGACACTAATGGGCTGACAATAACAAGCGGGGCTCCTCTGCTAGTCTGCCAGACCAGCTTTGGCCTGGAAGAATCGCTAATTACAGCCACAGTAAGGAAGTATCAGTGATGGACGCCAACATTATTGCCTCCTGGATTCGTTCATGGAACCCGGCCTGTTTCCTCTGGGCAGGGTCCTCTCCAGTGAGGGCCCAGGGCTGCGGCTGAGGGCAAAGGGACATGCACAGGGGGAACGAACCAGTGATCTCACTCCCAGCCCCAGTTCCGCCAAGTGACCTCAGGCACCTCTCTTTGCCTCTCTAGACCTCAGTTTCCTCATTTGCCAAATGGTACAGTAATTCCAGTCCTGCCTACCTTGTGTGATGTGGGGAGTGAATGAGATACAAAAGCAGGGCTTTAGAAGGGTGATGACCCACGGTGCATATGTGGGGGCTTCATGGGCCAGAGGAGGCAGACGGGGTCGCTGAGGAACTGTGGGTGCCAGCAAAGGGTCGGAGCAGCTCAGTGAACTCTGAGAAGCACGTCCTGCCCCCACCCTGATCGCGCAGTCAAGCACTCAGACTTGAAAACCAACACACACAAAAGCCAGAGAGAAGGGAGGCGGAGTTCAACTCAAATGTGCCAGCTGCTGTCTGGGGCATGAGCCCCGGAGCCCGCGGGGACTTGCAAGAGTCTCACCACACCCGGAGCCTGCGTGCGACGCGGTCACGGGCTGAGCTCACACGTAGGGCCGCGCTTCGCCCACCGAGAGCCTCTCAGACACGCCCCCGATTCAGAGACACGGCAAGGCCCAGAAGCCCAGAGACAGCCCGGCCGGACACAAACACACCGCGCGTGCCAGGGCGTACCCCAGGCGGAGGCACACGCAGGCCACACGCACAGCCTGGTTACAAATGAAGGTGCACAGACTGGAAACAGGCAAGTACACACACATGCACACATACCCAAAACATACACACGGAAACGAACGCACATACATGATATGGTCTGTCTCTCACACACACGGCGTCTCGGGCCCAAAGCCGGTTCTTCCCAGCCCGCCGGACCTCTCCTGCGGAGAAGGAAATAAAAAGCCCCATGTGGGGCTCTCAGGCCATGGAGGAGCCGAGCAGCGACAGGGCGGCTGGGAGCGGAGCCCAGTGCGGCCTGACCACTCGCGGGGGAGTTGGCCTCGCAGACTGGCCTTCGCGCCTGCGCACGCCAGGCATGCTCGCCCACCCTGGGCGGACGTACGCACGCTTCCGGTGTGGGCCCAGCCCACCTCTCACCTGCCCTGTCACAGTCCACAGGGAGAAAACTGGATGCCACTTTGGGACGTGGCGTGTCCTGGCTTAGGGTCACCTCTGCCCTAGGTCCTCAGCTTTGCCAGCCCCCAGCTGGGGAAGGGCCAAAGTCCCCCATCCCCTCCCCAGAACTTAAGGCCATGGTCGCCTCACCCCCTCGCGTCCCCCCTTCTCTCCAGCCCATCACACGGCCGCTCCCAGTGAACAACAGGGACAGCCACACAGAGGGAAGGTCCGTACCAGAGGGAGGCAGAGGGAGTCCCAGCTGGGCCCAGCGCCCCTGGAGCACCCTCCCTCACTCCTTTTGCCCAGAAAACGTCCACTCGGGCCAAGCTCAGCTCAGGTGGTATCTCCTGCAGGAAACCCTCTGGGACCTTCCCAGGGTCAGACTTCTCTGGCACATAAGTCCAAGGTCACGCGGCAAGCTGAAGCCAGGTCTCCCCACCGGATGCAGTATGACCCAGGGCAGCAGGTGGCCAGACCCGGTAGGCAGAGGGAGGTGGCACTGGAAAGGTGGGCAGTTCTGCCGTTGCTTCCTGCCTCAAGGTCCCCAGATTCCTGGGGTCTCAGACAAGCCCACCTGCTGGACCTGGCCTCCGTTCCCTTTGGCAGACAAGCGCCACCCCTGCCCCTCCAGCCCAGGCCCTGTCAGCCCTGCAGCCTTCTCTCGGGCCTGTTCCTGGGCTCTAGGCACAGTTCTCCTCCCACTTTATCTCCACCTGCCCCTCCCGCAGTGCTCTCTCCCCAGCTGAGCCCTCGCAGCACAGTTGGGAGGGCATGCAGGTGAGTAAGAGGAAGCAGCTGGAAGTGCGCCCGACTGCAGGGTTACCCAGGACCAGGGCCAGCCCCCAGCTAGAAGCAGGTCTGACTGCCAGCACCAGGTGCAAGGCCAGGGTTGCTGGCAGGGGAAGGGAGAAGGGGAGGGGGAGGCTGCTCTTAGCCCCAGGGTCCCAGGAGAGCTAAGCCAGAGCCCAACACACAGATAAAACAGTTGGCAGCTGGTCATCTTTAGACAAATGATGACCCCAGAGACACCGATCAGACCCTTGGGCAGAGTGAAGTAAAAGAGGAAGGCAGTCCCTTCGGGAGAGGAGCTCCAGCTGCAGACAAGGAGTCCCCTCGCCCCCTGCCCCAAGCACCAGTGGGGTGGGAAGTAGCAGTGGGTGGGAAAACAGTACCCACCTGGGCCTCCTGCCACGTCTTAGTTCAGCCAAAGGAATTCAGCTCCCCTCCTGGGTGACCGCCAGGGTCATACCTTCCTGACCCTGGTCACAGACTAAACCTCAACCCTCCCTGGGTAGACTGACCCTCAGGGAACCAGAGAAGGCTCCAGACGGCTCATCCTCTCCTCCTCCTGCTCCTCAGGGCTGGGTGACAGATCTGGACTGTGGGTGTCACAGACGGGTCCTGGCTCTGAGTGACTGCTGGCAGCTGGGCCTGACGTGGTTCATGGGCAGCTGATTTTCCAACCTTGCTGAGACCAAGCACTTGACATCCTCCCGTAGCAGGACACAGCGGGTGTCTAATAGCTGCCAGCTCCCTCTCTGAGCCCCAGCCCCAAGTTTCCTGAGACGCAGCCACTGTCCCGGTGCCCACCGCAGAGCCGCAGAGCCGCAGAGCCAGCTCCCCCAGCTCCCACCCCTCCTCTCCACACATCCAGCCCCACCTCCAAGGCTAGGGAAGCTGTGGGTGGCTCAGTACCTGCCCCTCCCCGTTCTCTCTCCTCTCCGGCCTTTCCCAGCCCAGATACACATCACAGGCCTCACTCAGTGTCCTCAGCTGGCTGTCAGCTAATCCCTGCAGGGGTGTTAACTGATAATTGAGATGTTAGCTGTAAACTTAACGTGTGATTCCTTGCCAAGAGCACTTTGGTTTTAACAGGTTGCTTTTGGAAATAGGAAAACCCTCAAGACCCAGCCAAATGGCAGGCAGGGGTGCAGAAAGGGGCGTGGGGGTTACTTCGGGCTTGGAGCCCCTCTGCACCTCTGGCTTCACTGAGGCCAGAGCGCGGGCATGGGCGCCCAGAGCACTGCCTTCAGCAACAGCCCTGCAGGGCGATGGCACAGGACGCGAAACCTCTCGGAACTTCAGTTTCCTTATCTGCTAACGGGGAGACAGAATACCAATCTCGCAGAATTGTGGTGCACGCTGACCAAGCTGCCGGGTCTGGGCCCTGAGGAGCCCGAGATCCGGGGAGCTCCGGCCCCTGGCTCCCCCTGCCGCATCCCTCACTGAAGGCAGCCAGCCAGCGCCCACCCCTCCCCACCTCACACTGCCTTGATCCATCACCTCATCTCCTCTCCCAGCTCCCAAATCTCTCCCCAGGCAAAATCAGTGGACTCAAACAGCAAGGCCTGGACAGACATGAGACTATGGGGACATTTAGCAGATGACAAGAATGGAGCCGCAGAGCTGCAGGGAAAGGACACTTGCTCAATAAATAGCATCAAAGCAACCAGCCAGTCACTTGGAAAACACGCACCTAGATCCCTACCTCAAACCACACACACAAATACATTCCTGATGAACTAGAGGTTTAAACATTTTTAAATATAAACAACTAGAAAATGATACAGGACAATATTTTTAAAACTCTGCAGTGAATAAGGCCAGAAACTCTAGGGGAAAAGAATGACAGACTTGACCACGGGACAGTTTTAAATTTTTGAGGGTCTTAGAAAAAAAACCGTAAACGTAAAGGAAAAAAACAAACTTGTGAAAAATGATTTGCAACACTTGACAGATAAAGAGTTAAATCCCTTAACCTCTCACAAATCAACCTGTTCTTACGAATCAGTAAGATGCGTCTCACCGCCCCAATCACCGAAGCCAAGGTGGCCTGTTCCCAGTCTGCTCTCTGCTCTCTTGCAGCCCCGCGGGGATCCCAGAACGTCACCCTGCCTGGCTTTCCCCCACCGCACTGCTTGCTCCTGCTCCATCACCTTCGGCTCCTCCTCGGCCCCCCGACCCCTAACTGAGGGAGGTCCCGGGTGGGGTCACTGCTCCTTCTGCTCTGTTCCGTCTACACTGGCTCCCTCAGTGCTTCCATCCAGTCTCGCAGCTTGAAATGCTATCTTGATGTGGGTGACCCCAAATCTGTATCTCCAGCCCAGACCTGGCCCCTGGAGTCCAGCTTCATGTGTCCACCTGTCACCTCCACAGTGCCACCTGGATGTCTCCTGGCATTTGACAACTGACACATCTGCCGCCAGGCTGGCTTGCAGGTGTGCGACCTGGGCCCCACACGCAGAAGGCCCCAGGCTCGGCGCAATGCTCGACGGTCAACTCTCACTTATTAATTCTTAATTTTTTAAAACAAAAAGCTGCGCACTGTGGCTGTGCTCTGGGCCCCACACCTCAGCTACCTGTAGCTAGCCGCACCCGAGCCCCACTCTCCGCACCATGTGCCGCGCTCCCCGCTGCTCCCCGGTCTGCCCGCGGCAGCCCCACCCTGGCGGCTACGTGGGCTGGCACCCTCGGGCCACCCAGGGCCCCCTTCTCTCCCGGGTGCTGTCTCGTCCAATCAGCCCGCAAGTCCTGCTGGCTACCTTCGAGTGTGCTTCTGAATCATCCACTTCTCCCACCTCCCCAAGGCCCGTGCTCCAAGCCCCCCGCGCCACCTCCCTAGGCCGCCCCAGCCGGCAGCCTCCTGACTGGTCTCTGCTCCACAGCGGCCTGGGAGCTGAGGAAACGCAATCCAGACCCACCCTGTCATTCTTGAGAAGCTTCCACGGCTCCCTACTGCATCCTGGTACAAGCCACAGTCCTCCGGGCCGCTCCCCCTGGCCCCTCTCTGGCCACATCCCCTCCCTCCCTCACCCGCTGTGCCCCACACCGGCCCTCACTGGTCTGCTCCAGACTCGGCCTCGGCTCGCCCTGCCTGTCTGGGACAAGCCCCCGTGCCCACTCCTGTGTCTTCACAGACGCCGCCTCCCGGAGAGGCCCCTCCCCTGCTTGGCCTTCTCCTTACCCCGGACCCCCACACAGTGCCTCACTGTCTGCCTGCTTTCCTGGGCCGTCTCTCCTCCGCTAGAGCACGCGTTCCACGGCGCAGGCATTGTTGGCAGTTTTGTCCACTGCTAGGTCCATGACCAAAACAGTGCCCAACACACAGCAGGTGCTGAATCAATGCTCACTGAATGAGGGGACATGTCTGAGGAAAAACGAGGAAGGGCCTGAGGGAAACGGGAATGGCCAAGGGGCGCACACAACATGCTCGGCTCATCAGCAGTCAAAGAAACCCAGCGTGAAAAGCCCTTTCACCCACCAGGCTGGCAGGGACTCCCGTGCCCGGCAATGCCCGAGGTTGGTGAGAACGAGGGACAGGGCTCCTGCACCTGGTCTGTGGGAGCAAAAGTCAGCATGACCCTCTGAAAGTTGATCAGGCTACACAGAACGGATCAATGTACACACGTGTGCGCCCCTGACCCAGGCAGTCCAGTTCCGGGAACATTCCGGAAAGACTCATAGCACAAGTGCACACAGACGTGAAACCCAGAGGTTCCCTGGGTGCGGTTTATAAATAGCCAAATGCCAGAAATAATCCAAGTGGCCACCGACAGGATGACAGGATGGGTGATTGATAAACAGTTTGCAGACTGTCCCCACAGCAGGCGTGGAGGACAGGGAGGCCCGTGGGGGAGCCTGGGTGGCCGCATGGTGCGCCGCTGAGTGGACGGGCAAGGGTGGGGAGGGACAGCCGGCACGGCCCATGTTTTTCTCTCTGAAATACATTGATCAGTGCACAGAAAACAGTCTGGAAGGACAGACATCAAACTGGTGAGCGGCGGTTGGCTCTGGGGAGGAAAAGGTTGTGGGAAGGACTTGAACTGCACGCGCAAGGTAGGTGGACAGTGACACACAGCAGCGGTGCCCAGCCCTTTTGGCACCAAGAACCAGTTTCATGGAAGACCATCTTGCCACAGACTGGGGACGGGGTGTTGTGGGGGGGGGATGATGCGCAGCCCGTTTCCTAACAGGCCACAGACAGGTACCAGGCTGAGGCCCAGGGGTTGGGGACCGCAGATATAGAGAATGTATTATCTTAATACTCAGAAAACTGATTCTTCTTAGGGAGAAAATACCTCCTATGGCTCCCAATATTAAATGGTGCAGAACCAGGCCACCCCAAGCCCTCCACCCCCAGCTCATCCCTGTCACCCCCACCCCCGCCCCGCACTCTGGGTCCTAGGCTCATGAAGCGATTCTCTGTTCCTGGCTCCTGTCACAACTCCACGCCCATCTCACAGCTCTGTTCACAGTCACAAAGGCTCGCCTGCCCCATGACCTCCACAGCCTGGACCCTGGAGTCAGAGGGCCAGCGAGGAGCCCAGCACCCCTAAGGCCAGGACTGCTGCCCCAGCCCCCAGCGAGAACCCCCAGGTCTCTGCCCCAGGGACGGTCCACGGGGTTGAGGGATCAGGAAATGCCCATTGACTGTGGCTGGAGCAGGCCCCTGGCTCCAGGACACCACCACAGGCCCGGAGGCAGCAGGTCTGAGGAGGCCAGGGCAGGCCCAGTAGGGAGGACTGGCCAGAGGAGGAGGGAGACGAGGGGTTCAGGCCCCTCCCCCAGGGTGCCAGATTTAGCAAATAAAGTTGTACGTGCCACACAATCTTTGAGATATGTTTACACTAAAAAACTATTTGTCTGCCTGAAGTTCAAATTTAATTTGACATCTGTTTTTTTTCTGGCAATCCTAGCCCCAACTCCATCCCAGCCCTTGGGGGACTTGGCAGCCAACAGAAAGCCTTCACCTGGGATGCCCAGGAGCAGATCCACAGCCACGGGGACCAAGAGTCAAGACAGGCTGGGTCCTGGCGCTGGGAGGGGCACCCCTGCCCTGGGGGCATCCCCCAGAGAGCTGGGAACTTCCAGAGTAAGCGCCATCAGGCACTGCGCTTGGCAGTGGCAGAGAAAAGCCAAGTGACAGCAAAGGGGGCTGGACCAAGGCCACAACCCCCTACAGCTAAGGCACAAACCAGACCCGAGGCAAGCGGCAGACAGTGAGCATGGAATGGGTGTCCCGGTGCTCCCAAGTGCCCTGGGCTTGTAGCTGGTGAGGAGGGAGGGCTGGGTGGCCTGCCTTTCAGAGGTCAGGAGCTCCTCCATAGGAGGCCCCACATTGTGTCCCCACCATCACCCCAGCAGGGGCTCATTCGCCAAGGGCCAGCCTGGGTCACAGGACTTGGTCCTCATACCCAGAGCCTCCCACTGGCGTAGAGGGTGATCCCACCTCACTCTCCCCTACCTGGGTCAGATGGTGCCGGGAGGCAAACAGACTGGCCTCTGGGGGTCCAGGGAGCCACAGCCTGTCCGTCGCAGTCCCAGCATGCACTATGGGGGAAGAGCAGGAAGGTTAGCATGGGCAAAGTGGAGGCCTCCTCAGCACGGGGTCCCCAAGGCAGATTCCCACTGCCCAGCCCAGCAGCGTTCAGTGCTGGCCCCTCCCCACGGCATGGGCCTCCCTCCCCTTCCCCAGCACCCTCCAGTGGCCAGCTCTTAACGGACCATACCCCCAGGAGTGCGAACCCCTGGCCCGGCCTTCAAGACCCTGGCCGGGCCCCTGCCTTCTCACTGTCTCTCAGTGCCCACCATGGGTCAGCCCTACCTCTGCAAGCGTTGCCCACACCCACAGAGGCACAGGTGGCCACCCCACCATCTCCGAGGTCCCCACTGCTGCCCACCAGGCCTGTGCCTGGCCTCCCGGAAGCATCACTCACATGTCCTCAGCCCCAGCACCCCTCAACCCAGGATGTCTGGCTTCGGCCCCACCACTCCTGCAACACCCTCAGCAAGGTCTCCAAGGACCCCATCTGTAGCCCAGCCCTCCCATCTCAGCCTGTGGTCTCTGGCTGGCTGACCCCCATGGGAGCACTCTCTCCTTGTGACCCCTGACCCCTCCTCATTCTTCATCCAAACCCCATCAGTCCTCCCAGACTTGGCCACAGGCCACTGTCTGCTTCCTCCCTCTTCATTCCTGGACCATCCCCCAAGCCCACGCTTCAGTCTCACTCTGCACATGCCCCTAGCACCACCCAGCACCCAGAGGAGGGTGAAGCCCCTCAACCTGGCCCACAGGGCGCTGCCCACCCCGGCCTTGACCCGTCGTCTGCTCGCCTCCCCTCCTGGCCACACGGCAGTCTGGGTCCTTCTCCTCATCCAGGTCTTATTAGCTCGAGGCACCTCCTCGGAAAGACTTCCCTGACCACCGTGTCACCCTGCCCTGACTGATTTGTCATTTGGTGTTCCCTGTTCCAACAGTCCCTCATGGAGCTTCACTAGCATCAGGGCTGCTGGGGCATAACTACCCCGCAGGGAAAGGGACTCCTGGTGCACAGTTCTGAGTTCTGACAACCACATGTAGCCACTGCCACTATCCAGGGACAGAACGAGCCTATCACCCCGCGATCCCCATGTGCGGTCCCCATGTATGTAGTCCACTCGCCCCACCCTGGTCCCTAGCAGCCACTGATCTGGTTTCTGTCCTTGTGGTTTGTCTTCTCCAGAGTGGCATATAGATGGAGTCATCTGCACGCAGCCTTCCGAGTCTGCGTAACACAGCGGGGATTTATCTGTGTTGTCTCTTGCATCAGAATTCCATTCTTTTTTATTGCTGAGTAGTATTTCATTGTTTATCCATTCAGCAGGTGAAGGACATTTGGGTTGTTTCCAGTTTGGAGAGATTATGAATAAAGCCACTATAAATAGTCACATACAAGTTCTCACGTGAATGTAGGTTTTTACTTCTCTTGTGTAAGTACCCAGCAGTAGGATTGCTGAGCTGTACGATAAGCATATTTTTAACTTTATAAGAAACCGCCAAACTGTTCTCCAAAATGGCTGCAGTACTTTGCATTCCTGCCAGCAGCCTCTGAGCGTGCCCGTGTCCGTATCCTGCTAGCACTTGGTACTGTCAATGCTTTAAAGCCAGTGTAATGATACGTAGTGGCATCTCACTGCGATTTTAATTGGTATTTCCCTAATGACTAATGATGATGAGCATCTTTTCATGTGCCTGAATTTTTTTAGTGCCATCACTATTTGAAATTGTCATCTCAATTTAATTATTTACCTGTTTATTTTCCATGATACGTGAGAGCACAGACCTTGACATTCACTCCCTAAATACCTAGAATTGTATCTGGGACTGGGTGATGATGATGATGGTGACAGTAGCAGAGGTGGCCATAGCTGACATTTATAGAGCACTTACCACTTGCCCGGCACCGTTCTGAGCACTTTACAAATATTAATTTGTCCAATCCTCACAACCATTCTAAGAGATACAGATGCTGTCAACACTCCCATTTTACAGAGGAGAAAACTGAGGCAGAGAAAAGTAACTAGCCCAAGGGCACACAGCTAATAAGCCAAGTTCTGATCCCAGGTATTCTGGAGTCAGAATCTGTAGCTGTCATCAGGACATTAGATGGCCCACAGCAGACATGGGGTATACCCCAGGAGGAGGGAACGAACAGCAATCACGGTCTTGCCTCTTCCGAAACCCTTGCTCTGAGAGTGGTCCTGCAACGCCCTCGCACCAGAGACGCTGACTGCTCAGCGCGTCAGCACGCTTCCCTGTATCTCCTCAGCCCGACGGTTAGTCAGGCCACGCGAGACGCTCTGGCCGATGGGCTGTGAACAAAAGTGATGCGTGGCATTGCTGGGCCAAAGCACGTAAGAGCCAGTGTGTGACTCCACCATATTCTCTGCTCTACCATGGTGACTGGAGGCCACATGTTCCAGACGAGGCAGCTACGAGGTGGAGCTTCTGGCAGCCTGAGTCCCTGAGTGGCTGTAGGGACCAGACTGCACACGCAATGTGAGCTCACGGGGCAAAGGAGGAAAGGAGGAGGGAAGCTTTGTCGCATCAATTCACTGGGAGTTCCGAGTACCTGTTAGTGCAGCAGAACCTTGCCTGTCCTGGTGCAACCTGACTGGTCTCTTGGGGACACCACAACCTCACTGTATTTGGTTAGAGAATAAGTTTGGATGACTTTCTGGGTGTAAGAATTAAGCCCCAGGTGGGAACCTCTAAAGAACTAAGACTTCGGGGGGACAGAATAAACTCAGTCCCCAAGCTGAAGTGTTCCCCATGAGCAGGAAATGGGCACGCTTCCAGCCAGCAGTGGGGCCCGCTGTGGGACCATGGCCGCATGGAGGAGGGCGGTGTGAGCTGAGGCAGGTGGGGGCATCTCCGTGACGGGTGAGGCCTTGGCCAACGCTCAAGGGCCTGACCTTGACTTTAGAGCAAAGCCTGGGGCATCTTCTGAGTTTTTTCCTTGACTCAGCTCTCAGAAAGCCTCCAGGACCCCAAACCCATCTGCCCTGGATGGACGGCTCAGGGGAAAGGACCTGCAGGGCCTGGGAGCTGTGAGCTTAATTGCAGGGTAATATTTTGAGCTTATCGGCATTTTACTTTGACAATTATCACTTTAAATGTTGTGTGCTCCTGCGGGACAACACAGGGAACAGGGAGAAGAGGCAGCCCTCGAGACAGCACGGCGCTGGCGGCAGCACGGGAGAGGCCTTGACGTCTGCGAGCGCTCCGCAACTGCGCACTCTTCCTAGCAAGTGAGACTTGGCCGTAGCGGAGTGTCCCGCCCCAAAGCAGGCACAGCCCAGCTTCTCTGGGGCCCTTAGAAAGGCTCTTCTGTCAGGAGGGCTTTGCAGTCTGAGCCAGAGGCTGGGCGAGGTGGGGCTGAACACGCAGGCTCATGGAGGACGCCTGCCTGGACCCGCTCCGGGCAGAGTCCCCGAGCACAACACGGACCGCTCGCCCTTGAATGGTTTCTGCTGATTGATCGGGCTTTAATTCACGTCTGGCAGGGTCGGGGCTGGAGACAGAGGACAAAGGCTCAGACCAAATGGTGAAGGAAGTGCCCGTGGGGTATTGGGAGACAGCTGGCACAGGATCGAGGGGACAAGTGGAGGGAGGATGGAGGGGGAGGAGGAGGGAAAGCAGCACAGACCCCAAGGTGAGGGATGGCACGTCATAATCATTATACCCAGTGAGCCCCATTATTGTGATGGGGGCTTAATGCCTTCCATGTGTGACCTCGCAAACACTCTCTGGGGGGCGCTGTCATCAGCCTCCCCCGCAGGGGAAGCCAAGCACAGAGAGGGGCAAGTGGGGCCCCATCTGACCAGCAGGCTGGCTCCAGCACCGGCCCTAAGAGTCTCTGAGGAAACTGGGTTGGTGGTGTTAGAAATGAACGGAATCTCCCTGAAGCCACTGGCAGGAATTCTGTCCGGGGCTGTCAGATGTAAGCGGCCCAAAAATTCCTCTTTCTGCCACTTACTAGCTCTGTGACCTTCAGCAAGTTGCTTAACCTCTCTGGGTCTGGTTCCTCAACTGTGAAACCACACTTCATAGGGCAGTAGAGACTAGAGAGTGTGTGTATAGCGTCTCGTACAGTACTTGACAGAGAATAGATACTCTGCACAAAGCCACAGTACAGATGCACCGACTCCAGAATTTCCAAGCATGACATGTGGCTGCATGTAGGTGCTCATGTATACATGTGTCCCTGCCAAAGTGAGCACTCATGTGCACCTGTGTGCATTTCCTTTCCTAGTCCTATCCCCAGCTCGGGGTGGTGGCGGCATCAGCCATGCAGTCCCCCACGCCAGACACCAAAGCATTGCTCCCGAATCCTCCCCCCTTCCATCTTTCATCCTCTCGTCCTGTCACCATGGTCATCCAAGTCCTGAGTATTTCTCGCACTCATCTTCCCCATTCTCCCCCACCCCACCCATGCACAAGGGTCTCAGCTGCTTTCTGTCCTCTTGCTTGCACCCCCAGCCCACCCCACTCTACACAGTGGCAATCACAAGTATGACCTCATCTCACTCCACTTAAAACCCGTACTGGAAGCCCTGCCAGGCTAGATGTGAAACTCAGAAGCCCCGAGGAGCCGTCCGACAGATTTGACCAAACAAAGATCTGAAGCTTCTATGTGGCCAAAGATGCTGCAAACAAAGTTAAGAAGACAAACAGCAGACTAGGGAAAATATTTCCAACACACGAAACAGACAAAAGTTTTAAAAATTCCTAATATACTAAAAGCTCCTTTGTATCAATAAGAGAAAGACAAAAAGGAAAGAGATATGGGAAAGGATAGGAGCAGTCAGTTTGCAGGGGAAGAAATGTGCTCGGCCAAAGCTGCCCGAAGAGACGCCGGTGAGCGCTGAAACTGCAGCAAGGTGTTTTCCAGACTGGCAAAAATCAAAAGACTGGTAACGTTCGGTGCGGAGGGTGGTGTGGGGAGATGGCCACTCTGAGACAGCAAGGTGGGGCGGAAACCAGCCCACCCTTGGGAAGAGCAACGTGGCAGCAGCTTCCAAAACAGAACGAGCAGCCCCTTCACCCCGGCCACTGCACACGGAGAAATCTTTCCCACGGAAAGGCCCGCGTGTGGCAGCAAGATATGCGACAAGGATGTCACGGAAACGTCATTTACTAGAGTGAAAAACTGAAGGCAACCTAAGCGTCTGTCACCTAGGACCAGTTATATAAGTTGCGCTCTGTCCAAGCGGTGGAATGTCAGCCCGAGACTGGCAGAGCACAGCGGCTCTGCGCGGCGCCAGCGGAGGCCCACAAGACACCGGGGAGGGAACGGTGGAACCGGCGGGGCGATGTGCATGATATGAGGCCATTTGCTTTTAAACATAACGTACAATAAGTATATTTGCAAAGGCACGGAAAACGTGCCAAAAGAGGCACCCACCAGACCAACAACAGCGGGGCGCCGGGAGAGCGGGACCCAAGTGCACAGGGGATTGCACTCACAAGACACACTTCCATATTGTCCCCATTTTTTTTGCTTGAGCGAATATTGCTTTTATGGTAAATAAGAAAAAATTCCTCATTCCATGACAAAGCCCAGACATGCCCTGGTGCAGCCCCCGAGTCCTTCAGGGCACGGCCTGTGGGCACCCCGGCCGCCGTCGGCCCCGTGCTGTTCTTACCTTAAATCTAGACACTCCCACCCTGCCCCTCGCATGCCCGCCAGACTGCCCTGGCCTCTGTCCAGACTGGGTCCCCTTCCCGAGTGGCCTTTCCTGCTTTCTGTGCCTCATCTTTTGAGATGCTGCTCACATGCTGCCACCTTCTAGAAACTTACCCTGAGCATTCCCCATACTCTGCCTCCACAGGGCCATTGCTTCCACAACAGTGACGGTGAACATTAAGGAACTACACTCCTTTCGCTGGGGACCATGCTACGTGCCTTACATTGCACTGACTCACGATCCTCCTAGCAACCCTCTGAGGTAGGTTTGTTATCACCCCATTTAACAGATGAGGAAACTGAGGCACAGAGAGGTTACATGACTCACTCAAAGTCACACAGCCAATAATTAGCAGAGCAGGTAAGTAGACGCAGGCAGTATCCGTGCAGCCCTCTGCAGTGCTTAGCACACAGGGCTGGGAGCCGGGTCCTGCACCTGCCAGGCTCCAAGACTTGCCTGTGAACCCCACAGGATTTGCCTTGTTCCTCCCCTCCAAGCCTGAGCACAATGGAGGGGCAGGGAGGTCTGCTGGGGCTGGAAGCTAGCCCCTGTCCCCACCCAGCCAGGCCAGCAGGCGCCTCGGGCTGGTCTCCTCAGGAGGCTGGGGCCAGTCCCGGACTGGAGAAGCACAAGGAAAGGGGCAGGGTGGTGGAGGTGCAGCCCCTCCTCCGTGAGCCCCTGCACCTAGGTGTGCCAGACTGGCCAGGGAAGCCAGGCAAGGAAACTCCTTGCCCTCTACGCAGCTGCCACCTCAGACCCTGGGGGACAGGCAACAAGCTGAGAGGTGGTGCCCAGGGAGGGGCCGGCTTCTGACTTGGGTGAGGGGGGTCTCCACGAAGGAAGCAGCATCTGGCCCAGCCTACATGGGCCGGGGGAGTGAGTAGACAGAGTTGGGGGAGGGGAGCTCTGGGGTCTGGGGGGGCTTGAGCAAGGCCTAGAGGTGGGGAGCAGGGGTGCGGTCACTGGTTTTGGCTGGAGCACAAGGCAAGGGATGCAGCGGCCGGAGACATGCTGGGCCCTCAGAGGAAGGTGGAGGGAGCTGCCAAGGAGGGGCCATCCGTGGAGGGATGGCTTGGGTCGAGGACCGAGTTTGTGGAGCTAGCTCCATCCGCCTTGGTGGTTAGCAGTGTGACGGCGCCTTGGCTCCCTCACCTGTAGACTAAAACCCACCTCACAGACCGCTGAGCGTACACGAGACAGTGGCCGACAGCGCCTGGAACTGGGGAGGGAGCGGTCACGGCGCCACGGCGGGGCCTGCCGTGCACCCGCGGCCGCGTGTGGGCACTTGCGCTCGGGCCTCCCATCCCAGGGAGAGTATCAAGCAAATACGATCCCGTGTGTAAAGCGTAAATTCAAGATAATGTGAGTTCAGACCCCTCACCTTAAAGCAGCACAGGAGGCAGAGCCCCAGGATCTTGAGGTCTCTGCCACTCCCAGGGCCTCAGTTTCCCCCAAAGCACACTGGGCAGCTGTCTAAGTGGCTTCTCCAGGCCTGGCTATTCAGAAAAAGCCAGGCCACAGAAAGAGGGAAGTGGGTGAGTTTGGTGGGCGGGGGCGGGGTGTGTGTAGAAATCCAGAGGGGTGGGGTCCAGAGGGAGGAGGGGTGGTGGAGGAAGCAGAGGACCCTCCTTCCTGGGCTAGTCCCAAGCCCAGAGCCTACGGTCAGCGGCCTCAGCCTCATCCCCGGCCCCTGCCCGGCCAAGGCCCTTCTCACTTCTCCCCTCCGAGGACGCCAGCTGTGGCTGCCAGCCCTGCCCAGCCCCGACGCCAGTCTGACGGGCCCCGGCTCTCCTGAGTGACCCCAGCTCCTACCAGTGCCCAGGCGGGTGGGACTGGAGGAGCCATAAGAAAAGAAGCCCCCCACTCCCAGAGCAAGCTGCCCCCCAGGAGCACCAGTGTGCGGGCCCGGGGACAGGCCAGACCCGGGACACAGCTGGCCTGGCTACTTCAGGCTGCTGGCACCAGGCAAGGCCCCGCACTGCCATTTCTCCCTCCATGGAATAGACGCAGTGCCTGCCTGGCACGGAGGCACGGTCGGCCCGGCGCTCACACGCCGTCACTCTCTCACAGGTGGTCCCTTGGTCGGTTGTGAGCTGAGGGAGGTCTGGGGGGTCACGGCCAGTTCTTGGTGGGAGAATCTACCCTAGACCCCTCAACCCCCCACCATGGTGCCACCGTCTCCACCTCCTTGGGGACCCCGTCTCAGCCCCCTCACTGGCCCTGTCTCCAGCACCCCCATCTCCCGCCTGCCGCCAGAGGAACTCTAAGTGCAGCTCCATGCCCCCCAGACTCCTGGGCCTCCCCCTCCCTCAGCTCTGATCACTTGGTGCTGTCATCCCCCGTCTGCCTGTCACCTCCCCCCAGCCCTGTGGGCAGGGGTCACGTCTGATTCTCTCAGCTGTTCCGGAGCCTAGTGCAGGGCTTGGCACGGGACCCTGCCCACAGGCAGCAGGGCTGGCAGTGGGATGGATGACAGGGTATTTGCTCCTCCTGCCCCGGCACCTGCTCTCTGTCGGCACATCCATGACAACGCTGGGCTCAAGGTGGGGCCAGGGCCGGGGCTCGGTCCGTCCAGGACCAGGGCTCAGTGTGCAGCTGAGCTCAGGGCTCAATGAAGGACGCTTACTGCCCCCTGCCTGTGAAGAGTGCAGGACTCTCCACCACCTCACTGCTTTGAAAATGACACACCCTGGCCCGGGGTGCCA
This sequence comes from Lepilemur ruficaudatus, assembly GCA_963574885.1. Lineage (NCBI taxonomy): Eukaryota > Metazoa > Chordata > Mammalia > Primates > Lepilemuridae > Lepilemur > Lepilemur ruficaudatus. The sequence goes on from CAUYRT010018865.1 coordinate 110,851, forward strand.
AGGCCCACCTCCTAGGTCCCTGCTGTGTCTACCCTCTACCCTGGCTAGGTGGCACCTCTGGACAACTGTGCTGAGATTCCCAGATTCTCTCTGCCCCCAACCTCCGCCTGACCCCAGCAGAAGTGGCTCAAGGGGGAAGAGCTTCCTTGCCTCCCACCCTGGCCTTCAGGAGTACGGCAGGAACAGTCAGCCTTCTGGCCTGGATGTGCTCCACGCCAAGGGGTCATCCCGGATTTCTCCATTGCCCACCCCCCACACCAACTCCGCCAGCCCAGAGGGTCCCGCGCCCATGGAGGTAAACCCAGGCCAAACGTGAAGGTGAAGGTGTCTGCTGGCACGTGGCAATGAGGTGTGCCACCCAAATGCCTGCTCCTGTCACAGCGCCTGATAGCCCTCCTTTGTGTTCCTTGCTTCTAACATCCGCTGGCCGACCTTCCCGTCTGAAATCTCCGAGCTGGCTCGGTTTCCAGCTCTCTGAGGGTGCAGACTGCTGGACCCCAGCCCCGTGAGCCAGTCTGACCCGGCCTGCTCACTGCCAGGCCTCGAAACAGGAGCCAGCCAGAGACAGGCCTGTGTGGGCATCGGGGCCAGGCTTGCCTCCGAGGACAGCAGCGCCAGGGCAGGAGGCAGCACCCGTCCCTGCGCCCCTGCCCAGCCAACCCCCACTGTCTCTGTTTGCCACTCGCAAGCACAGGGTCAAGTTGGTGTGCTGGCAAGACACATGGCTCTCATTTTAATTAATTAAAGAAAAATCTAATCACTGCATTAAACTTCTCATTACTCCACTTGAATACCCGTTAAGTAAATTTAATTACCAGAGGATTGGGTTTCCCAGCCTCTTTCATTAGCTTCTGATAAGATGGGAGGGGAGCGGGGGGTGGCGGGGAGCAGAACAACGCGGTTCTTTACCCGCGGAGGGCAGGGCGGGCACTGCGCCGGGGCTGCCGTGGTCAGGCTTTGGTGCCTCCTTGGGCACAGGCTCGGCCCTGGGCCTGGGGAGACCCCGCACCCCGACTGGCCCAGGAAGGCAAAGACACAGCATTTGGCTGCAGTCAGCACTGAATGCTTCATTCACGGCCACCCTCGGTTATTTACACCCCACCTCTTTCCAGAAGAGTTTGAGGATGCTGAGACAATACAAGCCACACAAGCTGGAAAGTAAGAAGAAATCAGGGCGAGGGAAATGAGAGCGACGAAGCCAGAGGCATGGCCACGGAGCCCCTGCACGCCACAGCGGCCCGAGCATGTATCGGGACCGGGCGGTGAGCGGGCTGTGAAGGTCCTTTGGCAGAACCAGGCGGGCCGCGCAGTGGCACTGCCGCGGGACACGCACGAAGGGTGGCGCGGGAGCGGGACTGTCGGAGACACCCAGTGGCGGGCGCAGAAGCAGGGCACTCCTGAGAAGGGACCGGCACTGGGCCTTGAAAACAGGAAGGGCGTAACGGGCGGGGAGCTGCCCGGCCCAGGTTTGGGGGGAAGAGGAACTGCTGGAGAAGAAGCAGCACGGAGGAGTGTGAGGGGCCTGGGCATGGAACGGTGTCCCTGAAGGAGGGGCTGAGGGTCCACGCCGTCACCAGAGCCTGGCTGGGCAGCCAGCCCCCCTGCTAGAAGGTACTGGCACTGCTGGCTGGGGCAGGAGGAGCAAAGGCCAGAGGAGATAGCAGATGAGGGACCTCCAGGCCAGGCTGGGGACACAGGTCCTAGAGCCCTCTATAGCCAGTGCCCCACCCTGTCCCCCAGCTGCTGGGGGTGCGGGCTGCTTCCGCTCACTGCTCCCTCTTCTGCAGAGAACTGCCCTCCACAAGTGGGGAGGCTACTTCGCCTGAGCAACATGGACCCCCTGTGGATGGCCCACGGCCAGTCACTGATTGATACGGGGGTGCGAAGGCCCAGCCCACTTGTCCGGGAGGTAATTCTGTGGTGTAAATTATTCTCCAGGGCTCCCTGGTCCAGCCCAAGGCCCAGCTACCTGAGACCACGACCTCACAGGGCTCTCATTCCTGCCCCCATCTCTTCTCTTCCTACCTCCTCCCAAGACCCCACCCTTGAGAAATCTCATGTACACAAATCTTTGTCTCAGGCTCCTCCTCTAGGAATTCTGACCGACAATACTCCCTTGCAGCTCCTTCCAAGTTTGAAGAAAGCAGGGATGTCCCAGCCTCTCTGGGGAAGAAAGCAAGAAAGGGACAAGGACAATGATTTACCAAGCACCTGCCAGATGAGGTTCATTATCCAGTGATGAAACTGAAGCCCAGAGAGGCATAAGGATTTGTCCAAAGACACACAGCATGTCCACATCCATCTAGCACTGGCTTGAAGCCGTCCAACCTGGACAGACACCGTCTATGATAAGCATTTGTTATTTGCCTCCCCTAGCTGGTAATGAGGGTAATGACCCTCCCCTCATTCCTGGCCACTTGGTTGGGGAAGGATGGGCCCTGTCCCCCAGCCCATCAGTGTTTCCAAGTCCTGTGGTCCCAGTTAAAGGCTCAGAATGATCCAAATCCTGCCAGTAGGGCCCAGAGATCAACTCTAGGTCTTTTATTTGTTCTATCAGGAAAGCAAATTTTGTCTTCACCCCCAAGTCCAGATTTAAACCTAAAAGCATGTTATCCCAGAAACTGCTGCCAGACATCTTGTGACCGTGTCTTGTCAAATGCCACTAGGAGCGGAGCCATCACCAAGTAAGAGGAATGAAGAAATACGGACAGAAACCAGGCGCTGGTTGCACTGTCTGAACCACGGGATCGAGCCCTGCCTAAAGCCCATCCTGCCTTTAGACACTTTGGTTACTAGCGCTGATCATTTCATTTCATTGAAATAGGTTTTTGTTTTTGCTACTTACAACCAAAGTGATCCCAACCGACACAATGTTTGGAAAGGTATCCTTCCTGTTGAGGGATCGCATGGCTCGCATATCCCCAGGAGCCAGGGAGTGGGTAGAAGAGGGATGCCACCTACTGTGACTGCTGCTGTGCCTGCTGCGTCCCAAAGTTTGAAAGTCCCCTGGGCCCAGGCTGGGGTGAGGAGTAGGCTTGGGAGCTGGTCCAGGGGCTGGACAGAGTCAGAGCCCCGGAGACGTGGGCAGGAGGCTGTGTCGCCCACGCACTCAAGGCAGCCAGGACATGGTCACAGGGTCCCTAGAAAAGAGGAGAAACAGGAGTGAGCAGCAGGGTCCACACGGGGTAGAGAGGGACACGTGGTGACCACACCTTGGCAACTGTGGGCTCAGAGCAAGAGCCCTGGAAGCATCCCTGCCGGGCACCGTCCAGCAGAACTTTCTGCACCGAGGAAAACACTCTGTATCTGCGCTGTCCAAGATGGCAGTCTCCAGCACACGTGGATGGTGTGACCAAGAAGTACTTTTTAGTTTTGTTTTATTTCAATTAACTTATTTATTTACTTATTTATTTTGCAGAGACAGAGTCTCGCTCTGTTATCCCCTCCCTAATTAGAGGAGGCAAATAACAAAAACGCAATCACAACTCACTGTGACACAATCACAACTCACTGCGAACTCCAGGGCTCAAGCGGTCCTCCCACCTCAGCCTCCCCAAGTAGCTGGGACTGTGGGTGTGAGCCGCCACACCCAACTAATTTTTTTTATTTTTATTTTTTGTAGAGATGGGTGTCTCGCTATGTTGCCCAGGCTGGTCTTGAACTCCTGGGCTCCAGTGATCCTCCTGCCTTGGCCTCCCAAAGCACTGGGATTACAGGTGTGAGCCACTGCACCCAGCTTAATTTACATTTAAATCTAAATAGCCACATGTGGCCAATGGCTACCATATTGGACAATGCAGCTCTGAACCAACCCTTGTCCACCTCCTGGCCACAGTATGTGGAAAAAAACTGAAGTCAGAGAGGGGAAGCAACTTGACCAGGGTCACACAGCAAGAGGGTAGCAAAGACAAAACCAGAACCCAGTTCCTCCAGCTCCCAGTCCCAACCCTCTGCAGCTCCCACTGCCCTTCCCACGGTGGCTTCATGTTTCCCCATCATGCTCAGCACTGTCACACAAAGTGTCTGGCCACCCTTGACCAGACCTACCTCTCCCAGCCACTACTGTTGGCCCATCCCTCAGTCCCCCGGCAAAACAGCCTCAATGAATGTCCTTGACATTGCCCGGGGAAATCACCCCTCAGAGGGGACGCCCTACGGGCACAGAGCCGGTCACCGCAGGGCTATTTATTCCAGGAAGACACTGGAGGCGGCCGAAACACCCCACAGGAGAGATGGCAAAGTGAACCGGGCACCCTTGCTCAAGAGCATATTACGCAGCCATTAAAAATGGTGAACACGGAGGCCGGGAGCGACGCGGAGCGACGGCGCCCTCACCAGCGAGTGGGAACCGGGACGGCGTCCGCCACCTTCCCAGGCGCCTCACAAATGCTGACTCGTGTCATCAGCTCAAGAGCTGCACGAAGGAGCAATTACCTTGAGGAAACTGAGTCACGGAGAGATGAAGTGATTTGGGGCCTCTTCTGCTTCTCAATATTCCACAACAATCTAGCACTGTCTTCACGAGAAAAGGGCAGGGCAGCGGGGGGAGCAGCTGTTGCCTTGGAGGGGTAGAAATGGGGATGTGGTTTTTTTCCCCTTCTTAATCTCATGGAAATTCTTTTTTATAGCAATTGAAAGAAAAATGTCCAAGAAATAAAATAAACGTATCCAAGAAAAGTTTTTGAAAAAGCAAGCACACTCAAAAAAGATGAGAAGTGGTCACATTGAAGCTACGGCTGCATGCGAGAGACCCCAGCTGCGGAGGGAATCCACCTCCCGCAGCGAAACCCAGTCCGGGCTTCTCTACCCATTTCCCGGCCCGGGACCATGCCCTCGTGCCCGGGTGAGACCGTCACCTTAGAGGGTGGCGGCAGCAGCCCTGCACGGAGGCAAACATCGATAATCGCCTCCACAGTGCACAGCAGGCAGGCTCCGGGTCCCCTGCCGCCTGCAGAACGCCAGTCAGTGGCAAGGTCTGACCTCAGAAGACAGTGGCATCCGGGCCTCTGCTTCCAGTGCCAGGCAGTCCATTCCACAGGTGGAACAACTGAGCCCCACAGGGTGAAAGATCTCACCCAAGGTCACACCACCACTGCATAGGAAACGTGTGCGCACATGGCCCACACACACACATGCATGTGTCTTCCTGCAGTGCTTCAGGCCCAGACACTCCCAAGCCTGTCAGCCTGTCATTAGCAGGGCAGGTGATTCCCCGCTGACACACGCACACGTGCCAAGCCGTCGGATCATTAACCGCCACCACAGCCACAACTGCATCACCTGCTATTTCTCCTTGACTTGTTTTCCATGTTATTCACTCATCAAATACTAACTTAGCACTTACTACCTGCCAGGTATTACAGGTGCTCAGGGTTCTTGGGGGTACAAGACAGACAAGTTCGGGGCTCTCACAGGACAGGGGCACACAGGAGAAGCAAACAAACAAGACAATTCCAAAGGTGGCCAACGCAGTGACGACCACCGCACTTGGCCACATGGGGCACATGCTGGGGCGGGCGGGCACCATCCTGGCGAGAGGGCAGGGCAGGCCTTCAGAAGAGGTCACGCTGGGACTCAGCCTGTGGGCAATGACGCTGCAGGGGAGGCTGGGGCCTGAGGGCCAGGGGAGGGCCTTGGATTTCACCCCAGCGCAATGAAGTCACTGCAGGGTTTTAACCAGGGAACTGCTATGGCACGTTCTTCATTGTTAAAAGGGTTGTTTCTTCACCCCCTGAACTGCAGGGGAGCAGGCCTGGGCAGGGGACAGCAGTCGCGCAAGGGCGAGGAGAGCAGGCTGAGCGGGGTGATGCGCGCAGAGGGCGGGCACGGGCAGACTCAGGGTACACATGCGGCAGAGCCAGTGGCAGGCGGCTGATGAACTGGATGTGAAGGGTGGCGGCAGAAAAAGAGGGAGTCAAGGATGACTCCTAGATCTCCCACCACAGACACCCAGACCTCCCACCCACCCCAAGAAGCCGCAGGGACCTGGTCAGGACTTCAGGTCCCTGACAGAGGCTTGGCATTTCTGGGCCCAAGTTGCTGAGCGAGGACCAGAGAGAAAAGATTCCAGGGAGACAGATCTCTGTGCAGCATGAGGAGTAGTGAGCTCCCTGTCCCTGAAGGCATGCAAACAGAGGTCTGGGGACCACATATGTTAGGTGGGGATTTGCACTAAATGAGGAGGTTGCTTGCTGCCGTGAGTTTAATTCTAACCACATAGGAACCAGGGCTAGACTGCACGGGTCAGGGGGTGTTACAGACAGGAAGACAAGGTAATGCTAGAATAACAGTTATTGTTATTACATTACAGATCACAGAACATTCCCCTCTACTCTCCACCTGGATTCTTAGCCCACACGTGAGGCAAGTAAGACAGGATGATTACACCCATCTAGTGGATGAGGAAACTGAGGCCCAGAGAGGGGATGGGATCAGTGCAGGGTCCCACAGCACATCAGCCCCAGATCCCCCTGTAGCTTCACACCTGGGGACCGTCCCCTCCCCCACCCTGGTGGGCAGCCCACCTCCCCCACTTTGCAAGGAGCAGGGGCCTCCCGCTCCACCCAGGACTCCCCACCCCTGCAGGTTAGAGGTGCTCTTTGCCCCTCCCCCTGAACCTGTGAGGGTGTCCCAGCCCAGAAGCCTCCCCCGAGGTTGCACGGGCCCTGCTCCTCCACCCTGTTCCCTTCTTCCCCTGGTGGCCTCACCACAGCCCCTTAAGGGGGGGGTTCCTTCAAATCAGACCAGTGCCAAACCCTAGGCTTCGCCTTGGACATGAGCCCAGGGCCCTCTCCCCAAGCACTGTCCTTCCCCGCAGGGCCAGAACCCACCTTGCCGGCACCTCCTGGCCACCCTCACCTTTCCTGCCAGACAGAGGGCAGGAGAGGTGGAGCGGTGGGGGGCGCAGGGGGACTGGGATCGCCCGGGCAGGGACGCTGCCACCACTGGCAGCACATCACACACTGAACCCTCAGGATAACCTTGGCGGCCAAGTAGCAGCATCTCGCCTTACAGGTGTGGCTGTGAAGGCTCCAGAGACTGAGGAACTTGCCCCAGTTGAAAATTATTACACGGAACAGAAACAACTTGTCAGTGCTGGAGTCGGGATTTGAATCCAGGACTAGCTGATCCCAAACATCCAGTGCCTTCCGTGCTCCCTGCTGCTTCTGCAGAAGTGCGAGGCAGCTCAAGCAGGCAGCCTGTGAGCAGATGGGGTTGGGGGAGGCAGGGAGAGGGAGAGAGACAAAGAAAGGACAAAGAGGGAGCGGCAGAGACAGATGAAGCCAAGGGAGCCCTGCTGGCCAGAGGGAGGCAGCTCCGGCAGCCGCCTCTCCGTGGATGCAGGGCCTCAACATCACCTGCCCCTCCAGCCCAGCCACAACTGTTCCCTGGGTCCCTCCATGGCTGTCCAGGCCCAGGGAGCTGCAGTTGTTGGGGCAATCCTTAAGGGCACCCCCACTCGTTGCGGAGGCCAGGCTGAGCCCCTGCAGACCAGCCCTGGGGCAGGGAGGGGCAGAGGGAGTAGGGTTCCGGCCCTGCACAAGGCCATCTGCCCAGCCTCACCTGCCCCTGCCTGGCCGAGGTCCAGCACGCTGGCCGGCCCCATGTGGCGGAGGGAGTGCTCTGGGCCCGTCAGGTGTTCCCACCCTGCTGGCAGCCGGGCCCATTAGCTTGTCCCCAGAGCATGCAGGGTTTAAGCGACAGCCTCTTGACTGAATATTTAAGAAGAAAAATATCTTTTTTTTTAAAGAAAGAGAAAGGGAGGGAGGGAAGGCGGAGGGAGTGGGCAGAGGAGGAGGAGGAGGAGGAGGAAGAGGAGGGACCTACCCATCACCGCAGCCAAGGTCACAGCACGACGCACGGGCGGGCTCGGGCCAGGAGTCTTTAATCTGGGAGTTCAGGCTGAGGAAACCAAACGCTTGAAGCCGGAGTACATTACTGCCCCGAGTGATCTGTCGGCTTCTATTAGGCTAAATATCTCTGTATAATGGGGAATTATCCTCTGAAGAGGCGCCTGCTGGCTTCTTGGGGAGGGGGCGGCGGAACCTCGCACCTCGCATCGTGAGGGCTCTCCCACGGTAGAGGAGGACAGGACAACTCAGAAAGCCACCCCCCACGCCCCCTCCCTGGAAAGTCACAGTCAGCAGCTGCTTTGATGTTTGTGGTGGTGCCAGCTCCCCGCCCCAGACTCTCCCCTGCTCCCTCCACTTAAGAGCCTGAAAGGATGCTGGACCTGAGGTGGGGGCCTGAGAGTACCGCTGGCCAGCCAGGTGACCCTGGGCAAGTGCCCAAGCCTCTCTGAACCTCTGTTTTCTCGTCTGTTAGGTGGAGCTAATAATATCCACCCGAAGGCTGGCCGTGTCGGTGGCAGCGCCGAAGCTGGCACAGAACCAGCAGAGTGGGCATCCTGCTCTGTCCACTGGTGAGGGCCTCCCCACCTTCCTCATCCTCACTGGCCCACCTAGGGTGCCAGCACCTCCTCCAGGACACCCTGCCTGACTCCCACACCTGGGTAGCCCGCACCTTGGGTACTATGGCCAGAACGCAGACCCGGCCCTTCTGGGGCCGGTGGTTGAGCACACAGAGCTCCGGTCTCAGGAGTCCCCTGAACACCCTCCCAGCCGCACCCACACCCTCAGGACTGGGCACCCAGGACTCTGAACAGATTTCAGGCTTGGAGGCAGGCGCTGGCAAAAACCAGGAGCAGAGACGGTGACACCTCAGACATGTGTCACAAGGGGTGACATTCATGGGAAGGCAGGAACCACTGGAGAAGCCAGGCCAGGAAGCCAGAAATCCCAGACTCAGCAGGACCGGCCAAGGCACAAGGCAGGGCTCGGGGCCAGGTCAGAGGAGCAGAGAGGTGGGGCTCAGTGCTGGGCCTGGGACAGGGCAGAGAAGCTGCTCAGGCCAGGAAAGGCTTCCGGTGTCAGCAGGGGTGGGGCTGACCGGTACATGTGGGACTGAGGGTCAGATGACTCTGGCTGGGTGGGGAACAGGGCACCAGGTGAGGAGGTTCTGCAGATCCCAGTCTCTGCCCTCAGGCTCCCACGCTGCCCTCGGTAAATCCCTGGGCAGTTCAGAACCCCTCGCTGCAGATGCAGCTACCGCTGTTGCAGGGCCTGCTGCCAAGCCAGGAGGACACGCTGGGACAACTCCCGGGCAAGAGGCCTACAGCCCGGGGGACACACAGGAAGGAGGCCACCTCCAGCGTGGAGGCACACCATGCTGCCGATTCCCCACTGCACCCCCACGGGCCTGGCCCAGAGTCCCCGCAACCGGGGGCAGCCGCTTGTTCATTCACTCACTTACTCACTCATTCATTTATTCAACAAATGCCCTCGAATACTTTCTGTGAACAAAGAGTACAAAGATGCCCAGATCCTGCATCAGGGCTCACAGCGTGGTGGGCAGAGGTGGGGCACAGACAGATGAGAGCTCAGCGTGGTGGGCAGGGGTGGAGCACAGGCCGGTGAGAGACAACAACCCAGGGGTGTGGGAGTGGGAGGCTGGGGGCGGTGGGCGCAGGGCAGGGCCACCTGAGCCCGCGCGTGTCTCTGGAGGAGTGCTGAAGGAGCTGGCCGGCGGCATGGGGCAGGCATCAAGGGCCCCAGGGAGGGCCTGGTGCGCAGGACAGAGGGTGCAGCTCTTGTCCCAAGAGCCATCAGGAGTCGGCGGGTTTTAAGTGGGGGAGTGACGGGGTCCAATTTGTGCTTCAGAAAGGTCGTGCTGGCTGCCACCAGGTGGAGGATAGATCACGTGAGAAGACAGGGGAGAGAGAGCCAGGTTAGGGAGGCAGCGGCCAGGGGACAGAGATCACGCAGCCTGAGGCGGAGCAAAGGGGAGGAGGGGGCGGAAGCAGAGGGATCTGGGCAGAACGTGCAGGGGCAGCGGTGACGATGCGGACAGTGGCGATACTCACTGAGCGTCGACCGTGCACACACCACGCAATGCCGGCAACCTTTGCAAAGCCCTATAAATCCAGCAGTTGCTTTGATCCGCACAGCGCTCAGGTGAGGCAGCCAGGCCCGGAAGGTGCTACTCACGTAGTCCATTAACACAACAAGCGTTTGTTTAGTGCCTGCTATGTTCCAGGCACCACCTGGCACACTCCATAGAAGGGGAAGCTGAGACCCAGAGGTGCTGCCCCAGAGTTCCACAGGAGCGACCAGCATCAGCCACCGGTTTGAGAACTCAGGAGTCCTCCCGGGTGGGGGACGGACGGGTGGGGGCAGCTGCCAGGCAGGGACAGTGGGAGGAAACGCCTTCCCACATCCAGGGGGGCTGGATCGTGGCCCCAGGGGAAGGGATGGGTCCCACTCTGGAGTGGAAGCTCCTCTTCCTCCAAGACGGGGGCGGGAGCCAGAGACACTGCGAAGGGGGGCACGGTCGGGTGGAGGGCGGGAAACGGCGGGGGCAGGCCAGAGGTGGCAGGGCCAGTGGGCCCAGGCGAGGGGGCACGCAGGCAGGGCCAGAGGGTGCGAGGAGCAGGAGCTGGGCTGGGTCCCCGAAGGTGTCTGCACAGGAGGGCAGAGGCAGGAGGCCCTGCAGACAGGGGCGGCCTGGGGCCTCTGTGCTCAGGCGGGCTAAGGAGCCAAGAGGAGGAAGCACCTCCTCAGAGGTGGCTCCCAAGGGCCCCAGGGTGTGTCAGGAAAAGCCAAGAGCAGCCTCGCTGCCTCCTGAACTTGCTCTCGCTGCCACAACGGGAGCTGCGGGGGTCTGCTCCTCCCCTGTTCCTCAAGTACCGGCGAGGACCCCGGCAGTCCCCTCACATCCCGGGGCCCTACTCTCTTCCTCAGCAGACGGGCGGCCCGCACACTGTAGGTCAGCATGAACCACCGTGCCCGCCCTGGTGTCCAGCCCGCACGGCACCCACTGCCGCAAACACACGACGCCGTGCTCGCTCACTGCGCTGACCGGACTAACTGCTCACTGGCTGGCAGCCAGGGGACCAGGGCAGGACTCTGCCCACTGGACCCGGTGAGAGAGAAGAGGCTGAGAGGAAGGAGGATGTCACAGATGCCCTGGGGGCAGGGAGGACGGGCAGAGCCCAAGGTCACCAGGGTAGCAGAGGCCCTGCTCTTGCCACACACATCAGCACTCTCGACAGTTCAACAGGCCGCCGGGGAGGGGCGGGGCAAGGGATGGGGGCACCCATGCAGAGGGTCCCTGGGCAGATGCGCCCACTGCCCATCTCACCTGCTCCAGGGCCTCCTCGGAGCACCTGCAGCCCTGGGAATCCCCCACTCTCTGCCCTAACTAGAGCACTGCAGACAAACTGAAACCAGTCAAGAGACGGGGCACCTACTCTGAGGGAGTGGCAGGACCTGGTGGATTTCACAGAGGCAGTGGCTTTTCAACTGCCTGGGCCTCCCCTGGCCCCTCTGTGAAATGGGACTGCTCTGCTACAACGACAGCAACACTCTTAGTAACACTACTACTAGCTAAAGCACCTGCAGCACGTACTCTGGGCCAGGGTCCGTGAGAGCCCTTTGCACCTGGGGAGACCAAGGCGGAGCTGGGGCCAAGCCTGCCCCCTAACTCTCAGCTCGGCTGCATGGCTGCAAGGCTGACTGGGGGCCGGGCCTTGGGCCAGCTGCAGGCGGGGTGGATGTGACCAGGGGCCAAGGTCTCCAAGCTGTGTCACTCCAGGTGTTTCTCACTGTCACTCCAGGCAGCTGCTGTGCTGAACCTGGGTGCACAGGGTGGGATAGGGGAGGGATTCTTCTAGACCCAAGCCACGGGCAGCAAGGTCAGAGGTCACACATGGCTGCAGCAGCTCAGCATGGCCTTCCCAGTACTGAGAACACCGTGACGAATGCGGCCTCTACCTGCAGCCTCCCCTCCCTGTCTTCCCCACACAGGCGGCGCCTGCACGCCAGGCTCCAGTGCTGGGACTCGGGGAGGGCGGGAGGCCGCACTGCCATGGCAGAGGGAGGAGAGGAACGTGGGCAGCAGCAGTGGTGTCTGCTGTGCGCATCTCCCACACTGAAACCATGCACTGTGGAGCAGGTACTGTTATTCCCGCCGGACAAATGAGGAAACTGAGGCTCCGGGGCGTTACGCTCCGGGGCGTTACGTTCCTTGCCCAAGGTCAGGGGCAACGGCAGAGCTGGGATTCACACTTAGGAGCATCTGGTTCTAGTGGACAAAGAGATGCCAAAGGCTAACAGGGCTAATGGGACGGAGGTGGAGGGTACTTCAAGCATAATGAACAGGCCTGGGAGGGTTTTTTGGGGTGAGCCCCTCCCGGTTTCCCCTCAGGGGCTGCAGCTGTGCTGAGCCAGGGCTGAGGCCGGCAGGCAGGTTGAGAAGCCGAGGTGATCAGCAGCAGGGGAGAGTGAGGGAGGTCTTGCCTCTGGCCTCCAGCAGCCTTCCCCCTATCCCCAAGACATCCCAACTCCCTGCTGGGGTGGGTCCCCAGAGGGCTTGCGTGGGGCCAGGGGCTGGGGTGTGACTCAAGAGAGAGGAAAGCCCAGCGCAGAGCCGGGGCTCCAGCCAGCTGTGTGCTGAGGCCAGTCGAGGAAGTCAGGAAGGCCCAGGAGAACAGGTGGCACAGTCCTGGAGTCCCACATGACAGCACCATCCCTATGAGTCCTCAAAAGTGTTTAGTTCCCACAAGACTTTGAGCCCAGAGAGGCAACCTCTGGGAATATTGGCAGTGGGTGGTAGGACCCTGGGTTCTGGCCCCTCCTCTACTGTGTTTCTTGGCTCAAGTGTCTTGCCTTCTCTGGTTCCCAGTCACACACACCCCCCAAGGCTGGGGGACTCTTAGTTCGGTGGAGATGCCCTAGACAAGCTGCTTCTCCCAAGGCCAAGGGGGAGCTCTAACCCTGTGACAGGAGCCACCCTTGCCAAGGGAACATGCTGCCAAGATCGGGCATCTCGGAGGACCCACCCCCCGGCCCGGGCACCTGCGGAGGAGGCTCTGCCTCCTTGAGTCGCTGCTCCTGTTTGGAGAGTCCTGACCAAATATGGGCTGTGTGCTCAGCATGATGTGCCATGGCCTTCCTGTCCCCTCTCAACAAGGCGGTGACGGAGGTGTCAGCATTCTAACTTTCTAGGTGAGGAGACATGAATGAGAAGGGCCAGGCCAAGATGTCCAGGAGGAGCTGCAGACAAGCCCGAGGGCGGTGTTTGGGGCAGCACCCCGGACAGCTCCCTGCGCTCTGCGCCCGTGCTGCTGCCCTCCTGACCACCCACCCAGGCAACCCTGGTCACACAGGTGCCCGTGGCAATGCCTGCTTTTCCCAGTCCCCGTCCTATCCACACGTTGCCCAGATTTTCCTGGCTGCTCCAGCTGCACAGATCTCTCCTGCCGTGTGGCACTAGGACCCCAACAGTGCAGCCCTCTGGTTCTCTTTATTTCTGACTTAAATCTCATTCTCCCAGCAGCTCCTCGAGGGCAGGAACAGTCTCCTGTCTGTGATGCGGTCTGGGCATACAGAGGGGACCGGTGAGAACCCACTGGCCTTGGACCACAGATGTGGGTGGACGCTGAGCGGAGAACTGTGAGGCCCGTCACTGTGCCCGGCCAGGCTGCAGATCCCCAACTGGGAAGTGACCCACCTCCGCCCCCCCTCGGGTCCGCAGGGCACACAGCAGAGGGCAGAGCAGCCACAGTGAGGTCCCTCCTCGCGGCAGCGGGCCTCCTGCGGACCTTCCCTCACTCCTCTTCTTCCTAGAACTCCACTCAAAGTCTGGACAGCCTCCCCTGTGAGATCTTCCAAATGACTCACAAACGGGGGCTTTCTTGTTGCTGAGAAATGTCAGGAAGGCCTGGGAGAACAGCTGGTGCAGTGCCCGAAGTCTCACTCTCAGAGCATGATTCCTTCGTGTTCCCGTGGTTTTCAGTTCCCACGAGGGTTTGGAGCCAGGGGCAGGGAACACCTGCCATGGGAGGCAGGACCCTGGGGTTCTGGCGCCTCCTCTGCTAACATACTGTGTGTCTTGGCACAACGTCCTTGCGTCTCTGGGCCTCAGTTACCTCCCCTGCAACGTGAGGTGCCCAGGCCTACAGAAGGGGCGGGTGGTGCTCCTTCCACCACTTTCTGGAAGCAAAGGAGGAAATGCCATGGGGTGATGTCAGGGTGCTAGAAAGGACCTTCCAAAGCTCTAACATCCAGGACCATGATGCCCACGATGCCACGAAGCCCTTGACCTTTACCATGTGCTGGTCTCCAGTGACCAGGTGGACGCTGAGCAGCAGCAAGACTGAGCTGGCCTCCACCTTCCTCTGGATCCACAGCCAGCTGGAGGCCAGTGACTGGCTGGTCGGGACTGATGTGGCCCCAGCCCCAGGCCCCCCTCCCCACCCGCACTGTGCCCCCTGGCCAGCCCCGACCTGCACACCCTGCTGGAGCACTACTCGAAGCTGCTGGCGCAAGCCGTGCGGATGTCAGCTCCCGTTGGGGCTGACACATTCCTTTATCCTCTAACCGAGGGACAAGCCTGATCCCTGGGTTTACGGGGCCCTGGAGACAGGCTCTGCCCGGTTCCCAAATGCTGTGCAGACAGAACCGCATGTTGTGCATGCCTCAGACCTGGGAGAAGGGTCTCCGAGTCCATCCTCAGGCCGGGTTGACCTTCTTTGGGAGTTTCGACCTGAGGAAGGCTAAATCCACAGCCCCCAGTATAGACGGAAGGGGGAAGAGACTCCATGGGGGACTGGGCAGGAGGAGAGCGCTACCAAAGGTCCCTCTCTGCCCCAGGGAGAAAACGGACAAAGGGTTTGAATCCTGGCTCTACCACTTAACTAGCTGGGTGATCTCAGAAAGTCACTTCACCCCTTTGAGTTCCAGTTTGCTAGTCTGTAAAATGGGGACACTAATATCCATCATTCAGTGGCCTGTGTGGTGCCTAGTATGTGGCAAGTTCTCAAGGAACCGTAGACATTATGACCATTTAAGCTTTTTCACATCCAGGCTCAGAGCAGGTGACATCAGCCTTGGACATTTGACCAACAGGTTCCATGGGGGATAAGCAGGGAGTTCAGAGGGAGCATGGATGAGGCAGGGCCTCCAATCTACCCCAGGGGGCTGCACTTAGAGAACTAGGCTGGGCCCTGACCCTGTCACATACTGACCTGGATGACCCTGGACCCATTGAGACGTGGTCACACACTGGCCCTGATGCAATCATCAGCTGCTGTGACCAGTCTGCCCCAGAGACCAGTGTCTTGGTCAAGGTCCAGCCCCAGGAGGGCCACCAGGCTCCCATCTTCTCATGGAGGAGCCGCTGGGGTGGTCGGAAGCGCTGGCTCATGCCTGGAGGGGATGGGCGGAGCTATAGACTCGCCCTTCCTGTTCACCAGCCCACACCCTGCCACCTCCCCCATGCCACGGGCTTCTGCCCGAAGATGCCCCTGCACACACACCAGTCTTGCTCCCACCGCCAGGGAACGTGCCCCAGGCCACCCAGCCTGATCTGTTTCCCGACCGCAGCTCCACAGCCCAAGCCCAGAGATGCCCTCCAGCCCCACCTCAGGAGACACGTAGGTGGAGATCCTGGCTCACCCGGCGGGGAGGCGCCAGGCCTCACTCGTCCCCTGGGCTCACAGTCCAGGTGGGGACGCTGAGGTCACTGCCAGGTTCACGGTGGCCCGAGGACCCCCGTCCTGGTCGAAGGCTCGTTAAATGCAGCTCTCGGCTGCCAGGGGGTTTCCTCCCCTCGGTGCCCTGCCAGGACCGGGAGGGCCCCTATGGGGCAGCCCCACGCCCCTCCCAGGTCCGGCAGGGGGCAGCAGCTGGCGGAGCCTCCCAGAGCCTCCCCGTCCTGGGCTCCTCTGCCCCGGGAAAGCCCTGACCAGGCTCGTTTCAGACCTCTTCTCAGAGGGAACGAATGAAGACCTTTCCTGATCCTCCCTGGCAGAGTGGGGCCACAGGGCCGAGCTGCTCCGCCTTCCTGGAGTAGCTGCAGCCTCCCGGCCTGTGTGACCCTAGGGGACAATTGGCCACTAGATCCAGACACAGCCCCAGTGAAGACTGAGGTGGCAACGCTGGAGACGAGAGGCCCTGACACCTGAAACCTCACCACTCATTCGCCCCTTGCATACGGCACTGCCCTTCCTGGCCGCGAGGTGAGCCGGGCATGTGGGTGGCCTCTGGGGCGACAGCGCTGGGCTCACACGCTGGCTCTGAGCAGTACTCACTGTGCAGCCATGCTGGGGACACTTCACCTTTCTGAGCTTTGGATCCCTCATCTGTGAAATGGGGGTAATAATATGAAAATCACACGGTCGTCACAACTAGGATCCTGATGACCTGCCATCTCCCTGGGATGTGCCACAAACACCTCGTCCTTCATTGTTCCCTAAGCCACGCCCCTCCTCCAGTGCCCCTGCCTCAGCAAATGTCTCCACCGTCAACACAGCTGCCCAAGCCGGACTCCTCAGAGCCCTGCAGTCGCCCACCCACCCCGACACGAGTCCGAAATGTGTCTCCAATCCAACCTCCTCTCCACATCTCCATCCTGGCCACGCTCACCACCCCGGACCACTGTGAAGTCGCCCATGTCACCCTCTGTGTCCTTGAGTCCCTCCTCTTTGTTTCCACCTGGCATCCAGGGCAGCCTCATCGAACCCTCCAGCAATGTCCTCTGAGACCAAAGGCCCCCGCCCTCCCCGTGGTCCACAGGTCTGCAGAGCCAGCCCTGCCCACCTGCCCAGCCCCACCTCCCCTGGCTCTCTTCCTTCCACCCCCACAAATTTCTTTCTTCTTTCTTTGTTCCTTTTTTTAAATTGAGACAGTCTGGCTCTGGTTCCCTGGGCTAGAGTACAGTGGTATCCTCACAGCTCACTGCAGCCTCATACTTCTGGGCTCAAGCGATCCTCCTGCCTCAGCCTCCCAGGAAGCTGGGACTACAGGTGCATGCCACCATGCCCGGCTATTTATTTATTTATTTTTGTAGAGATGAGGTCTCACTATGTTGCCCAGACTAGTCTTGAACTCCTGCCCTCAAACAATCCTCCCCCCTTGGCCTCCCAAAATACTAGGATTACAGGTGTGAGCCACCACACCCAGGCCCCCACCCCACAAGTTTTCTTTCAGCTCCTCAACCACACCAAGGTTCTCCCAGGCATGAAATGCACTTCCCCCTCCTGGCACACAGCTCCCTTCTCCTCATCCACCTGATAATGGGATAAGACACCTCCTCAGAGAAGCCCTCCCAGACTGCCCTGTCTCAGTCTGCCAGCAGCGTCCTCCACCTCCGCATTCTCTACCATTCCCTCATACCACTCATCACAATTTGCAATTATACTCTACTTATTTGTTTATTTATTTATTATCTGTCCCCACCCCCACCCCAACAAAAACTGTGAGCTTCCCTGGGGAACGCCACGGCTACTTGCTCACTGTCTGCCCAGTGTCTGGTCTGCACAGCGCCTGGAACACAGCAGGATCCTGTCGAGGCCCATCACTCAGGAGCAGACCAGAGAACCTACCCTCCCGTGTCCCCAGCCAGCACCAGAGACCCAGAGGAGGCCTTGGCCGCCACAAACACCTAGACAGGTGCAGCTCTGCCTCCCTGGGCAGTGCCCATGGCTGCAGCTGAGCCAGGTTGCCATGCAGATTTCCTGCAGGGGACAGCACAGCTAGGGACTGAGCAGAGCAGGACATGCAGCTACTGAGACCGTGCCAGTGGCTGGGTGTTCTCAAAGCACATCACCTCGGCAGGTGGCAGGTGGCAGGGCTGCTAGAGAGGAGCAGCATGTGCCTCTGTCTTCTGATGCTCCAGAAGACAGAGAGAGACAGAGAGAGGATGAGAGAGAAGAAGAGAAAGAGGAGGAGGACAAAGAGGAGGCGGGGAGTCGTCCAAGCTTGCCATCTGGTTGTGCCCATCTGGGTGCTGGGCTCCGCAGGGCCCTGGTTCAGCCCTGGTGCTGCTGCAGCAGCCTTGGCCGGGTCGGCCCATCCTGGGGTGCGCTCCCTGCAGGTCTGACTCAGGACAACTTGACCCTGGGAGAACGGATGGCAGGGCAGGGCTGGGTCTCCCACACACAGGACTCAAATCGCGGAACTGAACCAGTGTGGCCTCTCCTAGAACTGCTGGAGGAGCAAGGGGCCAAATGGCATCTGTCCCTTGGCATTTGGAGCCCTCCACACCTCCCAGTCTGACCCCCCCCAACTCCTCCCACACTGATCCCTCCCAGAAACCCAGATTCTCGTCTTCCTGCTCACAGGCCACAGATGTCCAGTCACACCTCGGCCTGCAACGTCCTTGCTCATCAGCCCCTGCCTGTCCAAATTCCACCCTGATCAAGTCCTGCTTCTTGCAGGAAGCATTCCTGGGCTCCCCCTCACGGAGTCGCCAGCCTGCTGAGGGCGCCCTAGCCACAAGGCCCGACCCTCCGGTTCATTTATCCACTGAGCAAACCGCACCAGGCGCTGCCGAGGCACTGGATGCTGGAGTGGATAAGCCCAGCACGGCCCCTGCCCGGCTCCTGGGAGAGATGATGACACAGATGTAATCCCTTTCAAGCTGCCTCTTCAGGGCCGCCAGGTCCTGGATGGCGGGGGCAAGTTGGGGGAGAGCTCTGTGGTGGCAGTCCCGGGACGGCAGGCGCACACAAGGACGCCCAGACCACACTGGGTGGGCGCAGGGATCCAAGGAGCGAGGCGGGGTATCCACAGAGCAGGAGGACTGTGGCAGCAGCAGGGGCAGGGCACTTGGTGCTACCCCGGCCCTGCTCGCACAGCCCCCCCCAACTCCCGCCCCACCAGGCCTGTGCCCGGGGAACGCGGTCTCCCCATGGGCTTCCCAGCACTGGCCCAGCAACCGCCTCATCCCAGGGGAGCCACTTTGCCAGGCTCTGGGGACATCACTAACATTTCCCCTCTGGCTATGGCCTGCCTCACTAGTCAGTGGGGACTAGGGCGTTGCCAGGAGCCTATCAGAACACAGAAAACTGAAATGGTCAGGGTGGCAAAAAAGCTCCCAGCACAGGGGGTTTCTCCAGCGAGGGGCACCCTGACAGCCTCTCTCCTCCCACCTGGCTCCCCTATAACCTGCTGGCAGCCTGAGGGCAGGGTGGGGCTTGAGGTGTGGCCTCTGCTGTGCCCACAGCTCTGGCCTTAGCGTGGCTGGGGCGGAACAAGGAATCCCAGCCACTGCCCCAATACACACACACGTGCACACATGCACGCACGCACACATGCATGCAAGCACTCACACGCACGTACACACACACACGCACACACTCACACATGCACGCACAAACTCACACATGCATGTAAACATACACGCACGCACTCACACATGCACGCATGTACTCATATGCACATACACATGCACACATGCACGCACGTACTCACACATGCACGTACACATGCACACATGCACGCACATACTCACACGCACGCACACACATGCATGCAGGTACTCATGCACGTGCACACACACGCACATGCACACACACTCACACATGCACACATGCACTCACATGCACACACATGCACACATGCACTCACACATGTACACACATGCACGCACGCAATCACACATACACACACATGCACACACATATGCACATACACACACGCGCGCCTGCATGCACACACGCACACACATGCACACACTCACACACGCACTCACATGCACACACATGCACACATGCACTCACACATGCACACACATATGCACGCACGCAATCACACATGCACACACATGCACAATGCACTCACACATGCACATACACAAACATGCACGCACACACGTGCATATGGACACACGCACTCACACATGCACACACACACGCACAAACACACAGCCCTGGGCTGGGGCAGGAGGACAGGGTGTGAGAGGGAGCCACACCCACCCAGTGCCACTGAGGGATGCCGGGGACCAGTTCTTTACGCCAACACTCCACTCAGCAGCCACTCGGCCCAGCGTTACGCAGAGAGGAGGAGGAAAGAGGCCCCCGTGGTCAACCTCTGCCAGAAGGGGAAGCAACATGGGTGCATTTCCTAGAATGCACCCCATGCTGGGCACCCCACACCCGCACCACAGCCCTTGTGCACCACAAGCCTGGAGGCAGAAATGAGCCTGACATTCTGCAGATGGGGAAACAGCTTGGCAAGGTCACACGACTTGCCCAAGGTCCGACGGTCAGCAAGAGACAGAACTTAAAGTCAGGTCAGCACTGGGGCAGCAGGGATTTTAGCCAGACACCAAGGAAATGCCCCAAACATGGAGGAGAAACCTTGTCCCAGGAAGGGCTGTGGTCCCATCTCAGGAGGCTGGTGAGCAGAAGGACTTGTTGAGTGGCTGAGGGCAGGATGCTGAGCCCATTTGCCACTGGAGTCCCACCAGTTGCGCTGGCCAGACAGGCCCCAGAAGGCTCAGGGCCATTCTCAGGGAGAGCTGAGCAGCCTGAGGATGCCTGGGGAGTGCTGGCCATCAGGGCTGCTGGGATGCCCAGCAGGAGCGTGGGCACCAGTCGGAGGTGGCTCTGACCTCCGCGGGCCACCAGCAGAGATGTGGGTATGTTAGTCCTGCAGAAAAGGGGCTGGAAAAGATGAGATAAAGGAGGGAGGGCCCTCTACTAGTGGCCGAACCAGCCAGCAGGGAACACTGTCCCGCGGTTTGGACAGCACCAGGCACCAGCTCATCCAGAATGTCTGTTTTGTGCAAGGTAATTACAGTCCTTCCTGTGTAATGAGATGGTTTTTAAAGGCCATTCAAAGGAAATTTCCTATAATGAGGCGAAGGGGTTTATGGTGTTAGACACCAAGGCGGCTGGTGTTGGTGGGACCCTGGCTGAGTGCCGGAGCGAAGCGATGAGTCCCTAGATCGATCTCCAAGGCAAGAAGAGCAGGAGGGTGGACGACGGGCCCCGGTCAGAAAAGTTTCGGGAACACTGGAAGTCCCACATGCCTTGAAGCGCAGGGGAAGCTCACAGCTGGGGCGGGGCAGGCAGGGGAGAGCCCACAGGGACAGAGCCACAGGTGGAAATCTGGCCTCAGAAAGCAAAATGAAGGCACGGGATTGGACGGTGTCCCCCAAAATGCGTGTCCATTTGGAAATAAGGTCTGTGCGGATGGAATTAGTCATAAGGAAGTCTTGCTGGAATAGGATGCGTCCTAATCCAGTGACTGGTGTCCTTATACAGGAGGCCAGTTTGGACACAGACACATGGAGGAGGCCACACGAAGTCGGGCAGAGGCTGGAGCACGGCATCTGTAAGCCAAGGAACGCCAGAGGCGACTGCCGGCTCGTGCCAGAGCTGGAAGAGCAGGGAAAGGTCCTCCCCTGGAGCTTTAGAGGAAGCATGGCCTGGACCTTGACCCCAGACTTCCAGCCACAAGGACTGTGAGAGAATAATTTCTATTGTTTTAAACTGCCAGGTGTATGGCAGCCCTGAGAAACTAGTACAATGACCATTCTAACAACTGCAACTATGTAGCCATGGAAAAGGCAGCCTCAGAAGGTGGTGAGCCTCCCACCTCCAGAGGTGTGCAAGCAAAGCTGGAGTGTCCCAATCCCCCCAGTACTCTGAACAGCTTCCAGTGCAGGTTCCCATTTAGTCTTTCATCTGACCTCACCGTATGCGGCCCAGAGGACAGGACAGGACAAGGTTATCATTCGCTTCGCATGGATGTGGAAACCGAGGCACATTGCCTGCTCAAGAGCACAAGGGGGCCAGTCAGTGCTGTGGCAGGCTTGGGGTCCTGGAGTCCTGCCTGCCAGTCTGGGGCTCTTCCAGCCTCACTGCCCTGAGTCTTCCTTCTGCGCCCGCCCTGCCTCTAGATGCCTTCTGCTGTGGTTCTGCATCCTGGAAGGTGGAGGAAAGCCCAGTCTCCCTGGGCCCAGTTGTTCCAGACTGAAGTGACTTCCCTGCTGACATCTCAGCTCCACCCTGAATCTTCAAGTGGCCCTGCAGGCCCACTGCTCTGACACTGCTGTCCTGATGGAGCCACCAGCCTCTCAGACGGCATTCAGCTGAGAGAAGCCACCCTGGGCGACAGGCCCTTACTGAGCACCCACTGCATGCAAACCCTAGCACAGCAGAGGCGGGAGTAAAACCCAAGGGATGGCAGGGGCCACCTCTCCTCAGGGACACAGAGTCCACGCAGATCAGGCCACCCGGAGAGACCCCACAAGGTGTCCCCAGACCAAGTTTGACCTCTGGCTGGGCATGCCAGGCCCATCAAGGGTTGGAGGGAGAAGGCAAGTGTGGAGCAGAGCTGGTCTGAGAAGGGAATGGGGCTGGAGCAGTCAGGAAGGGCCTCCTGGGGGAGGAGGAAAGGAGACGAGAGTGTGACTAAGGGAGCAACAGCTTCCCCTGCTCCTTCTCCTTCCAGGCCTCTGGGCCTCAAGGGGGGCAGGGCTGGCCGGGGCTGCCCCTCACCCCACCCGTGCCCGGCACTCAGCCCCTCCCTCCTGCGCCCGCCCGCCTTGCCAGAAGACTCGGTGCAGGTCCCGCTGCCCAGCGCGGAATGGAGCAAGAGCCACGCCCAGCTCCCCAGCCCCAAATGCTGGTTAATTGGCACTGAGCAGCCAAGGGACTGAGGACGGCTTGAAATCACCTGGTGTCCAACAGGAACAACAGGCCACCCGGCCTGCAGAGAGTCTCCGCTCCTAATTAGGTGCCACTTTGAACATGGAGGCATCTGATTAATGAGGTTTATGGTGCTCGGTTTCACGGTGTGGCCGCCTCTGTTCTCTGACTGTGGTTTGATGCCAAAACCTTGTTCTCTAAACGAAAGGTTCTCCCGAAACTCCGCTTTCTGCTGCGCCCTGGGTTTCTGCTGGGCGTCCCTGCCAGGGCGCTAAGAGCCATCGCTTCTGTCCCTTCGCTCTGTGGTGGCGCCAGCTTTTGTTACGCCGGAGAAGACTTCACAGAGCAGGAGCACCACACGGCCCACCCGGGGGAGGACGGGCAGCTGGGGCAGCCGCGTTGTGCAGAGCATGCTGGCTCAAGGTCATACGGCAAGCCGGCAAGCCGGCCGCAGCCTGGGCGGCAGGCCCTCCCTGCTCCTGGCAGCTGCGGGAGAGCTGGGCCAGGGAGAACCCACCGGCCAAGTCCCCGCCGTTGGCATCTGTTCACAGGCCTCACCAGTCTCGGGAGAAGACGGAGATGTCTGGGAGCCAGCCTGCACAGCCCTGCCTTCTGCCTCTCCTGCTCAGGCGGGGCGCCCTCTTCCCCAGCCCCGTCCCCACCCCCAAAAGCACCCCTTCTGGTAAACTCGCAGCACCTTTCAGAGCCCCGCTCAAACTCAGTCCTCCTTCTCCTCCTTCGCCACCATGGTCCCTGCATCTTTCCCTCCTCAGCTTCCAGCCCCAAGTCCCTGCTTCCTGGAACAACTGCCTCTGGCCCTATATTCCGTTGTTTAATGTTATTATCTTTGTTCATTATTGTGTCCCGCCTCCCCCGTGAGGCTGTGGCACAAGGTCAGGAACAGCATCTGTGTCACCTCTGTGTCCCCACAGTGAAGACTGGCTGTAATAAAGGGCCTGCCCTTCTCTGGCACTCTGGTGGCCCCAGGGAGAGAAGACACCATGCTGCCCTCAGTTTCCCCATCTGCCCAATGGGAGGCGGCCTCGTCCTGCTCATCCTGCTCCCTTCACGGCGCTGCTGGGGCATCCAGAATGACACTGGGCAGAAACAGATGTCTCTCCGGGGCATGGAGCAGTGCGGTGGGGCGGGGTCCCCCGGGGAGAGTGTGGAAGAAGATGGCCACCCTGGGGCAGGGGACAGGCCATAAAAGGGAGGCTGGGGACCACTGGGGCTTGGACAAGTTGATTCCTCTCTCAAGTCTCAGTTTCCTTATATGCAAACAGGTCGGCCCCAGGACTCACAGTGTGCATGCACTGAAACTCACTCAGCCCTCACGACCCCCTTTGTAGGAGGTGCTGCCATTTGCTCCCTTTTACAAATGATGAAAGGCCTGGAAAAGTGTATGAACTGCCGACAGCTGGAGGGGCAGGACCCAGACCCAGGCGACGTGCTGGTGCCTGACTTTCGAGCAGGCCCTGGCTCCACCTCGGCAGAGCCTATTGTTTCTTGAGCTTGCTTAACCTCTCGGGCCTCTGCTTTCCCATCTGAGGGGTGGGCACGCGCCTTCCTTCTAAAGCCACTTCCCGTGCTGGGGGTCACCGGCATCAGGGCTCTCCGTTCCCTGACCCCTGCCTCCAGCGGCCTGCAGCCACCATTGCCTCCACCCCTGTCCCAGGCCACAGCCTGGCCCTGTCACCACCACAGCTCCTGGCCAAACCTGCAGGCAGTTGTAAGGAGCCCCCGTCTCTCACTGCATGGAGACCTCACGCCTTGCCCGCCAGCACCACTCCTCTGCCCTCACTCCCCGGGGGCAGCTTGGGTTCCACAGGCCATCGGCATAACCGACCCCAACCGACCTGCCCCTTGGCAGGACTTTCAGGAGATCCCGACCTGGACGAGCCCAACCAACACCCCCTTGGCACTCCCAGCTGAGAAGCCAGATGCTGTTAGAGAAAGTGACCCCATATTTCCCTCTGCAACCTTGAATCTCAAACCTCCAGCGGTCCCAGCGCTGCGCACTGGCCGCTCGCCTCCTGCTCGCCAACGTGGCAGTGGCGCCCTCGGGCCGCCTTCCTAGTCTGCCCCATGGCTCTCCACCAAGGCAGCGGAAGCAGCACGTGGGCCCTCCTGTGCCCCGTGCATCCCAGAGGCCCGTCTGCCGCCACCTGCCTGAGGAGCGGCTGCGCTGCTGCCCAAGGCCGGCAGCTCCACGCACACGCCGACCCCACCATCACGTCCTTTTGGCATCCCCCGTCTTCCCTGCCTGCTGGACCCTTCACCCTTCCCACGGGCAGACAGGCATTGTCCGGAGTCCGCCACCCTCTAGACACCCCCTCCCTTCATTGTGCTGAACTTAAAAAAAATCGATCTCAGAAGGTGGTACACCATGCGATTCCATTTATGTAACTGCCACAAAATGACAAAATGACAGAGATGGAGGACAAATCAGTGGCAGCCGGGGGCAGGAGGAGCGGGTGGTGTGGTGGCCTCGTGGCACGGCACGGATCTGTGTCTTGATGGCGGCGGTGGTAGTTACGCAGAGCTGTGGTAACGTTACGCTTACTACACACAGACACACAAACGGGTGCCTGTGTCAGTGGGGAGACCTGAACAGGGCTCGTGGACGGCATCGATGTCAGTCATCGGGCTTTGACGCTGCACCGGAGGACGCAGGACGCGGTGCCAAGGGGCGGCGCGGGTGGACACAGTGCGAGCAGCAGAACTGCCCTTCTCTCGGCTGCTGGGACGCCACACCCCACTGTCCTCGCGCGGCCTGGCCCTGCCTTCTCAGCCTCCTGTGCCGCCTCCTTTCTCAGCTCTGCACGTGGAGGGCCCAGGGTCCAAGCCCTGGTCCTCCCTCCATCCACATGGCTTCCTGGGGGGTCTTCGCTCGGCCCACCTGCAGCTTCTGGCTCCCACATCCCCAGCCCCCACTCAGACCTCTCCCCGAGCTCCAAGCTTGTGACCCCAACTGCCGGCAGGTCGGCTCTGCATGATGAGGTAGTCAAAATCAAACTCCTGGCGGGGCGCGGTGGCTCATGCCTATAATCCTAGCACTCTGGGAGGCTGAGGCGGGAGGATCTCTTGAGCCAAGGAGTTTGAGGTTGCTGTGAGCTAGGCTGACGCCACGGCACTCTAGCCCGGGCAACAGAGCGAGACTCTGTCTCAAAAGAAAAAAATTAAACTCCTGATGCTCCGCTGCTCCTCCCCATCTCTGAAAAGGCCGCTGCGGCTCGAGCCAGGAATGGAAGGGACCTCCTTGCCGCCTCCACAGCCCTCCCCGATCCCCAGTTCCTTCTCCCCTTCTCCCCAGTGGTCTGGATCACCTCCTCTTGCCATCACCACGGCCACCGTTTTGACCCCGGCCTCCACCACTTCTGCCTTATTCCTGCCCCACTGGGCCCTTCCCACAGCGGCTGAGAGAGCTTTTTAAGACATAAATCAGGTCAGTGACCACCCTGCTCAACCCGTCAGCAGCTCATCGCCACCCTGCAAAGTATCCCTCGGGCCCAAAATGCCATGCAAATGCCCTCATTTGGTCCCCCTGCCCTGCCACTGCTCTTGGCCACGCAGCCTCCTCTTCCCCACCCCAGGGCCTCCCCAACAGGTGTTCCCTGAGGGGACCTGCCCGCCTCATCTCACCTGGTGTCCCCGTTCACCCCATCCCGCACCATTAGCATTGGAACTCCCTGCGTGCCCGCCTGCCCCAGGGGGGTGTGTGCAGGCGGCGCCCGGGGCGTGGCAGGCCTTCGGTGACGCCAGCCAAGCCAACGGACGGCTCTCCCTGCTCGCCTGCCCCTCCCAGGGTGAGGCTGGCTCCCTGCGCACGGGGAGGGAGCACACGCCTCTCCACGCCTGCACCCCCTCTGCCCAAACAGTAACTGATACCCGACGTCTGACGACATGGTAATTTCCCCACGTCTTGGCTAGGAGCTGCCGCCAGCGGTAAGAGTTTGCTGTTTTATGGCCCCAAGAACACATCAGCCATAACGTGCTAAAATTATCACCTAGCCGAGTCATCTGTTGAAATGCTCTGCAAACCAGATACTCCAGGGCTGAGTGCTGTTCCCGGTTGTCCCAGCTGCCGGTGGCAGCCCTGGCTGTCAGAAATGATGAGCCTCTGGGACCGAGTCCACTGAGCTTGGCTGGCCTGCTGTACAGGGTCCCGCGTGGGATGTGGCAGGGCCACACTTCGTGGTTGGCACACTGCAGGTGCCCAATATGGGCACTCCCCACCCCCTTGCACACCAGCGGCCCGCCAGGCAGCCTCAGGGCGGGGCAGGGCACGGCTGAGGGAGCCACAGAGGTCTGCGGGGTGGGCTGTGGTGACTGGATCTGGGCTTAGCCGAAGCAGCCTCGTTAGAATGAGTGGAGTTATAGGAAATGCCCTTAAAGGGCCCCGTCACCAGAGGGGTCAGGAAGAGCAGGACATCACAGGAAGAGAGTGTGGATGGGCTGCTCTTCTCCAGCCCCGCAAGCCTGGGACTTGGGCCAGGAGTGGAGTGGAGCTCCAGGGTCAAACGGACAAGAATTCAAATTCCACCCCCACCACTGACAGCCTGGGTGGCCCTGGGCAAGTCACACAACAGGGCTCAGATGCAGTGTCCTCATCTCCACAAAGATATAATATATATAATACAAGATATCTGTGTGCAGCAGGTGCCTAAATGTTAGCCCACCCCGCCCTGAACTAGGGTCTATATTTGCTCCCCATGTCCTTCTGAACCAGCGTAAATACCTTCAGTGGGGCCTTGGTACTCTCCCAGTATCCTTCCTGCCCATCCCCAACAGGTGCCCCAATCCACCCTCCTCTGCATCCCAGGCCAAGTGCCAGTGCCACCTCCTCCAGGGAGCCAACCCTGGCTGCTCTGATGAGTGCTGGGCTCCTCCTTACTTGCAGGCCATGCATACACAGGTGTTTGGGGCTGGTGGGCCTGAGCAGGTGTGCCTAGTATGTCTCTGATGTCTCATGGTCAGTTGGTTGGGGGCAGGAAACATGCCCTGTGAGTGTGTGTGTCCTATAATAGTGATAGCACATACTTAACACTGCATTTACTCTGTGCAAGCCATTTTACAGGCAACCAACTCATTTAATCTGTACAACAAATTTATGAGGGAGGCACTATTCCTTTCTCTATTTTATAGAAGGAAGGACTGAGCACAGAGAGGTTAGGTGACTTACTCAAGGGCTCACAGCAGTAAATGGCAAAGCCAGATCTGTGCCCAGACATGTAGCCCGAAGTCTCTGCTCCTAACCCTGACTCTGCACCCCTCAGCTTCTCAACGCAGACACTGGTCCCACTCTGGGCCCTTTCACTAGTCCTGAGGGGAGTCAGGAGTCATCGTAGGTGGACAGTGGTGGTACTCCATGACCCTAGAGGCCAAGACATGCAGGAAGACACATGTGCGCGTGCACACACACACACACGCCCATGAGGAATGACTGAACACACAGACGCAGGCACACACAACATGATATCAAGTCCATGCTAGATGTTAAATTCAAATCCTGATCCACCCATGCAGTAAGATCCCTTTGTATGAGGCTCAGAGACGGTTGGACACCTCCCTTAGGACACACAGCAAGTCAGGGCCTAGGGAGTTTCCAACAAATGCTTTCCCACACCATTCCAGGGTCCCCTCCAGAATCCCCATTTCTAGACCTTTCTCCTATCTGTATTTGCTTTGAGCAGGAAAAAAACAAAAAGAAGTGAAGAGAAAACAAGAAGAAAAAGGGGAAATAAAGGGAGGAGAGAGCCCCAGGAAGAGAGGAGAGGAGCTGAGCGGGAGGGGACGCCTGAGCAGCAAGCATGGGGCGCCCGGCTCGGCAGCCTGCCCCCAGCCCCTCACCCACAGTGGCTGCCCGGAGCGGTGCGGGGAGGCGGGGGTTAACTCTCTGCTGTGGAGCAGAAAATGAGGTTCCAGTTATTAGCTGATTTATTGCTCTGTCCTCAATCTGCGCTCGGGTCCTGGAAGGAAATGTTCCACTCGAAAGCATTAAGCATCTTCAAAGAGCAGAGGCATTAAAAATTGAAATCGTAAAATAGACGCGTAAATACAGCGGAGGTGAGAGGGGGCAGCCCCTGGGCCGGCTGAGGTGGGGCGGCAGGCCCAGGTCCCCGCCAGCCTGTGGGGCTGCCACACGTGTGTGGGAGCCCAAGCGTCCATGTAGGCGAGGGGTGCATTCCCTCCCAGAAATGGCGTCCCAGCATCGCTCGCAGGACCTAAAACCCCTCCATCAGTGCACCGTGTAGAGGGGTCTGCCCTAGGGGCCGGAACTGCCCTGCCTGTGAAAACACGGCTCCCTCCTGTGAAGGGTCATAAGCTCAGCCCGCGCTGCTCGGGTGATGGGGTGAGAGGCATGGGGAGAGGAGCAGGCGGCCTGGGGGACTCACGCAACTCCTAGCTTAGCCAGCTGTTGGTGGCAAGAGGAAGGACAGCCCTGGAGCCAGGGCCAGGGTGGCCCCCACAGGGCCCCATCCAGGCCGTGCACAGGAAGGAGCCCCAGCAGGCAGGACCACACAGAGCCCCTCCTCAGCACCGCCCGACCCCACTGCACCGCTGGGGAAGGAGGGTCCCTGCTCTGTCATCGTGTCTGGGCACTGGAGTCATCAGGCAGGTGACAGCCCTGGCTACCCCACACAAGGCAGAACTTGCCCAGGACTGGGGGCCCAGGGAGCTGGGAGCAGGGCCAGTGGTGCCCCAGGGGTACGCACTACCAATGAGAAGGGTGGCGCCACCCTCCTCGGGGAACGGGAGCTCCCAGCATAGGCCAGAGCCCACCTCTGACTTGTCACCGCCGTCTAGGGAGCCAACCTCTTCCAGAGCCCACGGAGGGGCCTTGCCACGTACCCTAGCTGTACACACAGACCTACATGGGAATAATCACGTGTGAACGTGTAGGGACAGAACTGAAGAAGTGCAGCACCCCAGACACACACGTGTTAAACAGCACATGTCCATGCTGGCATGTGCACAGGAGCATGCTCACACATGCGTGTGCAGGTGTGACCATGTGCATGCACATGCCCACCTGTGTGTATACATGCACATGTCACCACCTGCACACATGGACTGGCACCCACCCACACATACAATATCCACATCTGTATGTGTGCACATGGCAACACACATGTGTGTGCTGCCCACATATTTGCATGGCACACGTACATGTGTGAATGTCCACACACATGTACCCAGGCGAGCCTCTGGACCCCAACATCAGGCCCCAATGATGCAGACCAGGAGCCAGCCTGCAGTCTTCCCATGAGAGAGGACCGGAGTCTAGGGACCCACTAGCATCACTTCCTCTGGCAGCACGGACCCCTCAGCCTCAACCCCTCGGCCTTAGCCACCCTCCTAATCTCTGGGACTGGGAGGCCTGGGCTCCTTGCCCTCCCAGACCCGGGTTCCCGCTGGGGTACCTTGGACATGGCCCTGCCCCTCTTGGCCCACGGGGTGCTGGGGGCTCCAGGGGCCTCCCTACCTCCTGCAGCAGAGGGGCCAGGCTGCGCGCGGGGCGGCGCAGGGCGGGCAGGGCAGGCGGGCACACGCTGCATCTGGGAGAGTGTGCACGGGCATGAGCAGCGCAGGAGCCAAAGTCTTCGGGAGGAGGGGCGCTTGTGGGCGGGGGGCGGGGGCAGCGACAGTGCCCCGGGGAGGGGGTGTCCAGAGAGAGCTGGGGCCTCAGGGAGGGGCTGAGCTCTGGCACACGCAGAGGCATCCCCCACGACCCCTTCCTCTCTGCCTCCCCTAGACAGTCACGTCAGCTTCGGCTGAGCCCCTCTGGGCAGTGACGAGGGCCGGGCAGCTCCCCAGGACGGGGCCGGCTGGGCAGTGCTGTGGGGAACCCCGCAAATCTCCTGCAGCACAGGGACATGTCTGCTGGGGCCTCTGGACCCCTCCCTCTCACTTGGTCCTTTCGGGAGAAGGGATGGTGGCTGGCTGCGATGCCTCCCCACTTCTTTGGGGCCTAAACACCCTTCCCCATGCAAGACACCCCCTCCTCAACCCTCACAGGCAGACCAGACTCACACGGCGCCAGAAAGACCCAACTGCCGCCGGGCCGGCCGTGCCAGCATGCAGCACCCCCACCTCTGCCAGCGCGGCTGCCAGGGCTCCTGACTCCTCAAGAGACTCCCAAAGTCTGACTTTGATGGGAAACCTCCTAATCTTTCAACAACCTCTGGGCTGTTTATGCTACACTCTGTGGCTAAAATACACACACTTGCACATACGTGTTCTCACACACTCACATTTACATACATACACACAGTCCTGCCTGCTCACACACACTTGCACTGTAAACACTTACACACAAAGCACATTCTCACATACAGTACACGCGCACACACAAACACACCCACACACACGCACACCCACACGCTCTCGTACACATACATACACACACCTGTTAGCACACACACGTTCACACAACTATGAGACAGACTGTGCCTGGGAGCCACCGCTGCGACCTCCGGCCCAGGCAAGGAGGAGCTGGGCCACGCACGGCGACAAGCAGCAGAGCAGGCACCAGCCCAGGACCGTCCGCCTTCCCAGGCCAGGCTCCCCAGGGCAGGCCATGGGGGTCAGCCCTTCCTGCCACCCCCCTCTCCACCAGCGCCTCCACTCCTGCCCCCGCGCCGCCCACCCCTCCGCGCCAGGCCCCCACAGGTGACCCGCTTCCCTGGAGCCCACGGCTCGCCCCTGCTTCCCAGAGGAAACAACGGCGGTCGGCGAGCAAGCGGCGTTTCACTCTCAGGCCGACTCAGCAGCACGGGGTCCACTCGCCTGTCCCTGCCCATGTCCATCGCGCACGCGGGCGCCGCACCGCCACCAGGCCACCCAGCAGCAGGTCGCCTCTTGGCATCTGCGTGAGGCACCATAAATTGCTGAGAAAGGGCCTCCTTCCCCATGCAACAGAAGGTTAGAGTGTTGAAAGAGAGCAGCAGAACTGTTTTTATTAATCAGAACTGCTATAAAGAAAGCATTTTAATTAACATAATTATCCCGATTGAGAAAAGCAGCCCTTACCCCATAGATACTTTTCAGACTAAAGATGCGAGCTGTCACCATCAGTCACAATTAAGTAAAGCAAGCGTTTTTTTTTATCCGGAGCTCCCGTCCCCTCTCGGGCACTGGCTCCTCCCGGGTTAGATCTCGGCATGGAGGCGAGGCAGATGTGACATCCTCGCGTCCCGGCTTCACACCCCAGCTGCCGCCTCAGCAGCAGGGACACCCCGGGCCGGGGCCCTGTGCCATGACCCCTCCCGTGGCGCGGCCTCCCTGCCTCTTGGTGGGGGAAGAGCTCCCCTCAGCAAGGCCACCTCACCCCTCATCCCCCCGCGGCTGAAGGACTGTCCTCCCAGACACCTGCAGGGACTTTCCTGGTCAGCAGGCCCAGAGGGGACAATGGAGAGAACAGAGCCAGTGGGCACCTGGGATGATCACCCTGTCCAGGCCACGGCCCCTCCCACCCGGACACTCACATTCATCCATTCACCTCCCAGACCTCTCTTGACTGAAAGCCAGGCTGTTTCCCCACGTGACAGCCAGGAAACTGTCATGCCACAAGTGTGGAGTATAAACCCCCCCCCAGTTAACCCTGTCACGTCCCTGGCAGAGGCCCAGGCCCAGCCCTCCAGCCACACCTCTCACACTTCCCCTCGCCAGCTCTACTCCAGCCATGCTGGCTTTTCAGAATCCCCTTCCAGAATCTGCCACGGGGCCTTTGTACGTGCTCTGTACACACACAGCAGCAGCTCTGCCTCCAGCCACTGCCTCCCACCTTCTTGGCTCACACATTCATCCTGCAGCGCTCGGCCCAGGTGTCACCTCCTCCGCGTGCCCTCCCCCACCTCCCCACCTGGTGAATGCCCTCTTAACTCCCGCACGGCACCCCACACCTGCCCCTCGTGCAGGTCCACAGCAGCCCCACAACATTGCTGCCGTTCTGCATCTGCCTGCAGTCCCCTCCGCTCCGCCATGAGTGCCATGAGGCAGCCAGAGACTGTGTGTTTTGGGTTTGTCTGGTCGTCTGACTGCATTTTTCGCTTGTTCACTGTTACATCCCCAGTGCCTGCCATGGTGCTTGGCTTGCATGAACGTCTGCTTTGAGGTGAGACGAGGAGGAGGGAGGGAAATACCAGCGTACCCCTCTATGGCGTCCGCCTTGGGCTTGGGGGCCTTGGCTGGGGATATGGGACCATGCAACTTTCATCTCCCCCTCCCTCCCCAGCCTCAGCTTCTCCGTCTGTGGAATGGGCAGCCTGGAGCAGGTAACTCCCTCTGCCCTCCTACCCACGCAGCCCCCCAGCCTCCAACACTCCCCACTAAAGCTTCAGACCCCCTTCCGGCTCCCCCTGCAGAGCCGGGGGAGCTGACAAGTCCACCTGCTCACCAAGTACCTCGGGGCGGGAGGCTGGGAGCTCCCCGCAGGGCGACATGTGCGCAGGTGACGCCACGGATGCATTTCACTCCGACACGCTGCAGTTTCCTTCCAGAAAAGGTGCTTACTTTTTAGTACATCCTAGATAGGAGCCTGCAAAGTGTGTTCTCAGCACTTTCTAAATGGCTTGTTACTGCCCCGGTAAAGCTCAGCCTGCCGGCCAGAGATAGTCACTCCCTGTCCCACGTGGCTGGACACTCCCGCAGCCAGGTCCGGGGTTGTCAGGGGGCACAGGAGCTAGACTCTCCCAACACAAATCCGCCTCTCGACCTGCTGGGGATGGGCCCTGCCCAGCAGAGCACTGGCTTTGTGGTCGGGGCCTGGGTTCGAATCTCTGCTTGGCCACTTACCACCTGTGTGGCTCTGGGCCAGTGCCCCCATCTCCCCAAGCCTCGAGCTTCCTCGTCCCAAAATGGCCCTGCTGACTCCTGCCTCAAGGCTAATTTGAAGGGTGAATCAGGTAATAGATGCCAAGTGCCAGGTAACATTTGACTTTTAAGGTGTGGTAATGGCGTTGTGGGTATGTTTCTTACCGGGTCCTTATTTTTTAGAGCTATACAGTGAAATATTTATGGATAAAATTGTACGTCACCAAAACACCCCAGTGGTGGTGGAGAGTGAGCGTCTGGCCGTGAGCTGACGCCCAGTGACGAGCATGGGGCTGAATAGACTGGTCTCCCACTTTGGCGTGGGCTGGCATTTTCGCACCGAGCCACCACGCAGGCAGCAGTCTGCACTCGATGCTCGGGCGGGCACTCCCCAGCCACCCCGGCGACACTCGGGCAGGGCGGCAGAGGGGCCCTCACAGAGGCCCGGAGCCCTCGCTGGGACGGCGAGGGCCTTGTAACCCAGAGGCCTCAGAGTCCGGAGGAGCAGGCCAGATTGTTTCAGGGCCGTCCCAGCTCTGTGACCCAGGGGCCATCGCTTTCCCTCTCTGAGCTCCAGGTTCCTGTCGTTAAAACGGACAGCAACAGCCCACCCACCTCACTGCGCGCCGCCCACCCCGTCACAGGCAGTCACGGGGACTCGCGTGAGGACCAACACCGCGCACCACAGGGAGCGGCCTGAGGCCGGCCCGACCCTGACCACCTGACTGCTGGGGGGTGGGCTGGCTGCCTGCCAGGCCCGGGGCCCGAAACTCCCAGGGCAAAAGTCACATTTTGCGGTCAGGATGAAGATGGAGGATAAAAATAAAAATATCAATGGCAACAGGGCCCACTGCTCACCGAGCGCTCCTGCTGTGCCTGCCCCGCGTGGGGCTGTCCTGCAGCTCCCCTCCATCCTCACCACCACCCAACCCCTCAGCTGCGGAAGCCAAGCTCTGAGAGAAGCTGAAGCAAGGAGGTGCAGACAACGTCCCGGACCCAGGCACCCCCGGCCCAAGCCCACGGGGAGGGCAGGCTGGGCCCTCGTGCCTGGGCGTCCGGAGGGGCCGGCGCAGAAAGTGCCGAGTGCGGAGCCCGTGGCCACAGCAGAGCAAGCCTCTCCAGGCCTCAGTTTCTTTGCCTGTGAAATGGGGGCGGAAAGACTCCAGCCACACCAGGTGGGCACCAGGGGAATGTGGCACAGGCCGGGGAGGGGCTGCCAGCCCGAAGGTTCCAAGCAGAGCTGAGGCGGCTGTGAGGTAAGTCGGGGCGCGGGGGCGGGAGGTGCGAGAACGAGACAGAGCTCTTGGGCTTAGCTCAGGCATTGTGATATTTTTCCCCGGGTTATATTTTTAGATGGACTACTTTCTCTCCCCTCCCCCTGCCTCAGTAGGAGGAGGAACACAGAAATAGCCGGGTGTGCGTGTCTGAGCTGGGCTATATATAGTGGGCACAAACCCAGTCACCCAGGGCTTCTCCCACTCCCTGCCCCCGGACCAGGACGGGGAGGGCTGGGCGGGGCCCTTCCTCTTGTCCAATTGTCCTGGGGTCTGCTCAGCCCCACTAGCTTCCTCCTGGCACCGCCAGCACACGCATGTGCACACACATGCACACACAGACACACGCGTGGCTGATGGCTCCCTGCACTGACTCGCTCTCAGAGGCTCTTGAGGGGCCCAGAGCCATCGACACGGCCTGACTCGAGGCAGGGCGTTGGGAGAGATGGCAGGGAGATGGCCTCCCAGGACCCCGTGGCCTAACTCCCTCAGCCTCAGTCTGCTGGTCTGTAAACTCAGGGCTTTGTCAAGTCTGCGGACACCTTGACACTTCAGCATCTTCAAACACGTCCCCCCCCAAATGCGTCTGAGTCCACATTGTTCAGATGGGGAAACAGGGCTGGACCTGGCCAAGGTCGCCAGCAAGCCTGTGGCAGAGCCTCCTTCTAGCTCCAACCCCGCCTCCCCGAGCAGCTTCCTCACCCGTAAAGTGGGCATGCAGTCGGCACCCACTCCGTGCGCCGCTGTGAGCATCAGGTGAGGCGAGGCACGTGAAGGCCCTAGCGCTGGGCTTCTGTAACCAGGAGGAGAGCCACAGCTCCCAAGGGCAGTAAGTGCTACTGCCCTCGGCCACAGCCCCTACCGGGCCAGGGCTCCAGCCCCGCAGCCAGCACCTGGTCCATGTCCTCCCTCCAACCTCCCCTGGCAGGTCTCCAAGAAACCCACAGCCGCACCCCCACGCCAGCCGTGGCAGGTGTCGGCAACTGCTTCCCCGAGGGCCCTGTCACTGCCCACCCTGGGGAGCTGGAGATAACGGCCTGGCCTCCTCCTAGGCCTCTCAGTGCCTCCAGCTGTGGTGACATGTCAGGGTGGAAGGATTTGTCCCCGTACCCTCCCTCTCCTGATGGGGAGCTTCCTCCTGGGTGTCCAGGCTGGTTTGGGGGTGCCTAGTCCAGAGGCAGGTGAGGAAGCTTCACTGATTTTCTGGCCCAGGACTGAGGAGGAGGGAGGGGGAATTCGGCCACATGGGCTTGGTGGCAGTTTCCCCATCTGCATCGACTCTCCACAGAGGGACTTAAATTCATCACCTTGTTCAGCCCTACAATTTCCCATGAGAAGGAGCAATGGTTATTTCATAGATGGAGAGACTGAGGCCCAGGGTGGGGAAAAGGCCTGCCTGGGTCACACAGAAAGGGACAGGCAGCCCTTGTCAGGGGTGGAGCCTGCATCTGCCTGACCTGGAACACCAGGCTGTGAGCTGGGAATGGGAACTCCCGAACAGGTGCCACTGCACTCAAGAGAGAGCTGGTGTGAGCGACTCCAGCACAGCATGCCGGGGAGTGCGTGTGGGGCGGCCGCGCCACCCCGCTCCCGCACCCATCCCCTAGCTATTGGGTTTTTGAGCCCACGTGCAAAACTTCATTTTTTCAGCTGTAAAATTACACTTGGTTTGGTAAGTTTTAGCTCAGAACTTCCATCAGCTGAGCACCCAAGGCCAGAACCACCTCTTGGCAAACGTGGGACTGTGCACCTTCATTCGAGTCACTGGAAGAACAGGGCAGGAGGAGGCCAGAGCCTAAGGTGGCCCACGGAGACCTTGCTCCCACAGACCAATGTCCAGTGTTCACTCTTTGGGCTGCTGGTCCCGTACATGTCCTCCTGAGTGGCGTGGGCACATGTGTCTCTGCCCCAACACGGAGTTCCTGACCCCACCCAGAAGCTCCCTCGGCACTGGCGGGGGGTGGGGAGGCAGCTTGCACCCCTGCAGTGGCTCACACCACCCCCATGGGCCACAAGCCCCTGCTCAACCTGGCCTGGGTGCGGCAGGGTCCAAAGAAGGGAGGAGGAAGGGCTTGGGCCAAAGCCAAAGCCATCACCAGGAGAAAGGGACACGAGTCCTATCCTTATTAAGGTACCCAGACATACAGACGTTATACAAGAAGAGAACGAGCTTGAGGTTGCTGTGGCCTCTATTCACACACACACAATGAAATTGGACTCTTACCTTATACCATATGCAAAAATTAACTCGGAATGAGAGAAAGACCCAAATATAAGACCTGAAACTATACTACTCCTAGAAAAAACACAGGGAGAAGCTTCATGACATTGGATTTGGCAATGATTCTTGGACATGACACCAAAAGTGCAGGCAACAAAAGCAAAAATAGACAAATGGGACCACATCAAACTTAAAAACTTCTGCTTAGCAAAGGAAACAACAACAGAGTGCAAAGGCAACCTGTGGAATGGAAGGAAGAAAACACTGGCGAGCCGTACATCTGAAGGGGTTAGTATCTGGAATACGTAGAGAACTCCTGCAACTCAACAACAGAAACAATCCAGTCAAAAGTGAACAAAGGACTTGCGTAGACATCTCTCCAAAGAAGACATACAAATGGCCAAGGAGCACACGAAAATATGCCCAACCTCACTGACCATCAGAGAAATGCAAAGAAAAACCACGATGAGATGTCACCTCACGCCACAGGACGGCCACTAGCGAAAGTCCACAGAGTGGTAAGTGCTCACAGGGATGCGGGGAAGTCAGCATCTGCGTGCACTGCTGGGGGCGTATCAACCAAACGGTGCAGCCACTGTGGAAAGCAGTATGGGAGTCCCGCAAAAAATTAAAAATAGAATCACCATGAGATCCTGCCATCCTACTTCTGGGTATGTATATCCAAAGAATTGAAAACGGCATCTCAAAGTGACATCTGCACATACATAGTTCACTGCAGCACCGTGCACAAAAGCCGAGAGATGGGAACAGCCACTGTCCACCAGCAGACGAGCAGAGAAACAGGCGGCAGAGCACGCACAGGCCGGGCAGCCACTCAGCCTTGGGAGTGGCCAAGGGAGCAATCCTGTCCTGTGCCACGTGGGCAGACCTGGGGGCCACGGTGCTGAGTGCAACGCGCCAGTCACAGACAATACACGAATACACGATCCCGCTTGCGGTGAGGTCTCTACTGCAGCCGCACTCTCAGGCACAAGCAGAACGGCGGCCGTCCGGCCTGCTCAACAGGAGCAGAGTCGGCCGAGCAAGAGGACAGCATCCCAGCAAGCTGCTGTGTGGCAAGGCGCGCACAGCTAACGCGACCGTGCGCGCACTTAAAACAGCTGAGATGGCACACTTTATGCCACGTGTTTTTACCACAATAAAAAAAATAAAGAAAAAAGAAAAGTGAGCAGCATCCCCACCGTATAAATGAAGAGCCAGCACTCAGGAAGTAAGGTGCGCAAGTCTCGCCACTGGCAGGCGGCAGCGCGGACGCAAAGCCATCTCGCCTGGCCCCTGAGGCCACAGCACATTCCTTTGAGGAGGTGGCCAGGACTGACACGTAGGCACACACAGGGCTATGGAGGAGGCAGGCCTCACCACGTGTCTTAAAACAGGGTATCATTTTTAAAAGGCTTTGCAACAAACTAAGGGGCAAGCCATGGCAGAAAAGGACGAGGCCCCACAAACTGGGCTCTTCAGAGAGGCCGGGGCTGTGTCTTCTTCCTCAGGCAGGGCCTCCTCCCTGCCTGCTGCCTGGCAGAGATGGCCACTGGCTGGCGGTGACAGACTTGCCCAAGTGCAGGCATTTCAGGCACTGCCTCTGCGCTGCCCATCCTGCCAGGCGCCCACCCGTCACGACCATGCTGCAAGCCACCCGCTCAGCCTGCTGAGTCCTGGCCCTTGGAGCCCACCCAGTTCCTGGCCAGGCCAGAGAGCAGAGCCTTGTCTCGGCTGGAGCGCTGGGGTGGGAGCGGGTGCCCAGGCAGGGACCTGCGCAATGGCCACACCCAGAGGAGGACAGCCTGTGGCCCTT
Organism: Lepilemur ruficaudatus; assembly: GCA_963574885.1. NCBI lineage: Eukaryota > Metazoa > Chordata > Mammalia > Primates > Lepilemuridae > Lepilemur > Lepilemur ruficaudatus. The sequence goes on from CAUYRT010018865.1 coordinate 149,475, forward strand.
CCTGCCTCTGTCCCGGCCCCTCCTCCCAGCACCCAGGAGGGGCCTGAGTAAGGGCAGCTCCAGCCCCAGCCCTGGGATCAGAGGAGCTAATGGGAGCCCCGCCTTATCCATTGCCTCCCAGCCTCTGGGTCCTGCTCCCTCACCTGGACGGAGTGTCTCCCTGTTCCCTCTGCAACCCTTGGGAGGAGCCGAGGGGACAGACACTTGGGTGTAGGAAGCACTGTGAGTGGCGGGCGCCTTCCCTTCCTATTGAATCCAGACTGCTGGGTTCTAATCCCTGCTCTGCCACTTAAGGACTGTAACTTCGGGCAAATTATTACACTTAACCTCTCCATGCTTCAGTTCCTCCTGTAAAAACAGCCTATGGGTGTGGTGAAGATGAAATAAATAAATATGTGTAAAATACTTAGAGCAGCGGCTGGCACATGCAGGCCTGCCAGAGCAGGGGCCGTGTTCCCGGCAGGGAGGTGCCGTCCTGTTTCGCAGGGCTGTCTGGCCGTCTGGGCTCGGCGAGGATGTGCAAGACCTTCTGCAAACGGGAAACCCAGCCCCTGTGATGGCTACGCGTCCCTTCTCTGTAACCCTCCTTCCTGCAAGGCTTCGGGGAGGTGAGGCGAGCACTTGCAGCGTGGGGCCGAGGGAGGGGCTGTGAGGGAGCCCCAAGGGCTGAGCTGGGCTCAAGGCTAAGAGCCCAGATGCCAGGCTCAGGAAGCCACAGCAGATGCTCAGGCAGTGGGGAGACACTGAGGGTTCTTGAAGAGAAGAGAGGAACGGAGCAGACAGAGCTGGCCTCAGGCCCAGGCCTGCAGATGTGCAGACCCAACTGGACAAGAGAATCCAGAGCTGGGAGGGCTGGAAGCTGGGGGGCTGTGGCCCAGTGCCTACCCCACCCTCCCAGCCACATGGTCCTGGCCCTGGCCCCAGCACCGCCCTGTGCAGGAAGAGGGTCTTCCTGCCTGGAGCCGGCCAGCCCCTGACCCAGGTCCAGCACCTGACCTCCATCCTGCAGACTCTGAGCTGCCTCGGCTTGCAGAGATGGCTGGGCAGATGCAGCTCTCACTCCTCAAGGAAACTCGCTCCTTTTCAGGGACTCTGTGCTGCTTTGCTCCCGTGCACAGCATGAATCTCATAACTGATATTTCCCTTTTCACCCCGACCACCAGGAATCACAAGGCCAAATATTCAGCCCGACATCGGACCCTGTGTGTCCATGTTCGAATGTTTTCCAAGCCTTTTCTTCCTATTGCATCCTAGTTTTCTCTGGCTTGGGTTGTCTATCTTGGTACCATATTTATGCTTAACAGCTCTCCCAAATACTTGGTGGAATAAGGCAGGTGCACATATATAAATAGTTAATGTGTCAAATGGTAAGCCCCATCCCCATCCCTTCATCCACCCCCACTGGGCTGCTCCCCAGATGATGGGAAACTTGGGGCCTGAGGTCTGGGGGCGTGGGGTTGCAATGGGCGGGGTAAGCCACAGCAAGCTCCAGCCCGTCCCTCGTCGTGGCTCTGGCATCAGTTGCACATAAGAGCTAGGGGCGCCCTGCTCTCTTCCTAGAACACCCTGCAGCTGCTAATGACCACTTTGACTGGGATTGCGGAGAGCCTGCACGAACACCCCTTCACTTCTCTAGCGGCCCTGCCGCCAGAGAACCCTGTGGGTTCTACTATCACTTTCCCTTTATTAAACGGGGAACCCCTGTGGGTTCTACTATCACTTTCCCTTTATTAAACGGGGAAACTGAGGCACAGAGAGCTTAAGTAACATGTCTAAGGCCACAGAGCTGGTAAGTACTGGAGGTAGAATTCACAACATGCTGTCTGATGCCACAGACTCGGTTCCTAACAGCTACCCATACTGCCTTGGGGGCTCAGGTGGCAGAAAGGACATTTGATGGGGAGGGGGGACCTCCACATGCCTTCCCAACCCTGAGACTGAGAGACCGAGTCCCTGCCCCCCGCACCCATGTGGGGGCTGACCCTGCCTCTCTGTCGCTCTGTGTCTAGACTGGCCCAGGCTCTCCCCTTCCCTTAGCTGCATAAGCAGGCATCAGGCCTGGGGGAGGAGGGCGGACACTTGACTCCCCAAGCAGCAAGGGAGGAACAGGCCGGCCAAGCACCACCAGGCACTCTGCAGTAGCACGGCAGGGAGGATAAAGGGCGGACTTTGGCATCAGAGAGGCCTAGGACCCCTCTTAGCCCAGCTCCTACATCTGCCGCATGGGGACAGTAAGGCAGGTTCAGCGGAAGTGATGCGTATCCAATGCCTCCCTCCAGCCTGGCCACAGCAGGGCTGGAAAATGACAGCTGGGGCAAGGTCTTGGCCCTGGGGGCCTTGAGGGGCTGTCCTGGGACGGCCCACTGAGCAAAACCAGAGCTGCTCCCCACTGGCCCCTGCCCACAACCCACTCAGAATCCTGCCCCACAGCTGTCTAGCTGTGTGACCTTGGGCAGGTCACTGTGCTCCTCTGGCCTCTATTTCCTCAGCTGCAGAATGGGGGTAACAAACGAATGATAATTTACTAGTGCTTGGCGTACAATGTCTGAGCCACTAATCACTTTTATTACTCCAGGGCACCTTGCAGCCCCCTGACACCCTCCAACCTACCAGGCGGGCCGGGGTGGGGAGCCAGGCAGAATCAGGGGAGGCATGTGCAGAGAACAGGCTGGGCCCAGGCACCAGGCTCCAATGTGGAAGCCACCCCCAGGTGCCAGTGCTGTAGGAGGTGTCAGAAAGCCGCCCCACTGCCCTAGTTTTCCCGAGAGCTTCCTTGCTACAGTGGGGGGACATCGGCACACGGAGACACATGCACAGGCACGTCTGCGCAGTCCCATGCGTGTCCCATGCCCAGGACAGGCAGAGCCTGGCACTAGAGCCATACCCACTCCTGGTGCCCCGCAGCCCCTCAGGGACACAGGACACAGGGCTTCAATCCCAGCTCTGCCTCTTCTGCAACTCGGGCCAACTCACCTTCACCGTGTGGGCCTCCACTTTGCATGTGCAAACAGGAATAATGACATCCCTCTCCTGTGTGAGGAACAAATGATGCTCCACGTGTGAAGAGCCTGTGCTGGGGCGGCACAGGGCACGTGCCAGTCCTGCTCCTCCTCCTCTCTCCTCTCCCCGCCCCTCCCCGACATGCCAGGCCCCCCGGCCCAGCCCCAGCGCTGCACTGCTGTGCTGCTGTCCTGCGCCCCGCCACAGCCTCCTTAGGCTCTGAGACTTCACCCTCTGTGCCCCCTCCACCCTGGTGGCTGAGAGTGCCTGTCACCAAAGCAGGGGCAAGTTCTCTCACCCGCATACCCACGCCCACGTCCCTCCTGCCCAGCCGTGCCCCTGGCAGCCAGCAGTAATTCACGCCCAGAGGGAGGCAGTGGGAAAGGCGCTGGAGCCCCGGGGCAGGGACCCAGATGTCACCGCCTCAGCCTGAACCAGCTCTGCTGCCCACCACACGTGAGAGCAACCAGCGCCAACCCTAGCAATGCCACGAGCAGGGTCCCGTCTGAAGACTTGTCCTGCAGCATTGATCAAATCTTCCCAACATCCCCACGAGGAGGCAGCTGCCCATTTGCCAGACAGGACTGAAGCACCGAGAAACTAGGAAACGTGCCCAAAGCCACTCAGCTTCCAAGTGCAACAGCAGAACCCAGGCGGCCTGGTTCAGAACTTGAGTCTTCGCTCCGCGCTTGGGTGCTAAGCGCACCCCAGCACCTCAGAGACGCTCGGGACCAGAGCGCTGGTGGACGCGGCGACAGGGTCCCCTTATGTTGGGCTAACTGAGGTGAAAACCAAAGAAACAGCCGTGTTTGCAGCAGACACACTCTGACCTGTCAAAGCTAAAAATTTAGTGCCCAAGTATAGGATGTCATTTAGGGAACTAGCCTAACACCCACCCCCATTGTTCTGTCCCCTATTTTAGAGACGAGGGTAGCTCTGGCTGGGGTTGGCATCTCCGGCCCACACGCAAAGTCAGGCCAGTAAACTCTGGTGGCAATGACGGGGTGGTCATGGGTGCCCAGCAAATATACCCATCCAAGCAGACCCCTGCCCCGAGCCTCCTGGGCTGTACTGGGTGGACCCCGGTCTCTTCTGGAGTGGCCCTCACAGTTGTGGTCCCCGCAGACAGGTGTCTACCCCTTAGTGCCCACGTTGCCTTCATCTGAGGCAGGGCACCCTGCCAAGGCCTGCCACAAGCCTCCCCTGGCTTTGACTGCAGGTGGAGCCCAGGGGCCCAGTGCGACCTGCAGCCCCCAGTCTGCGCTCTGACAGATGCTGCTGTTGTAGCCGTGGCTCCCAGATTTGCATGGTGCCTCATTCCCAGGCCGCCACCCCCCAGCGCACATGCCAGGCTACGGTCCAGCACACAGGTTTCTCCCATTCCAGAGATTTCACGGGGCCGTTCGATGAGTCATAAATAATGGACGTGCACAGTTGCTGTGCCCAGGTGTTCCGGTTGGCACTCTTCCCACCGGCTGCGCAGACTGGAACCCGCCCCTTCCAGTTCTCGCCCCGAACGGCGTCCCTGCCACTGAGTCCTGCATCTGTGGGCTCCCCCGGGTCACCTGCCGCGAGATTCGAGGACTTCTTGGCATACAGTGGCCACCCTACACCTCCCCCAGTCTCGGTCGGGGAAAGTGCCTGGAACTTGTTCTCGCTGAACCAAGTGGGCTGGGCCACTCAGCCACCCAGCAGAGGCAGCCAAGGGCAGTTGCTGCGGGGTGGCTCTCAGAGGAGGCAGACTCTGCTCAGAGGGGCTGTCAGTGCCAGGTGTGGAGGAGAGGGAAGTGGGCCCGTGTCCGGGATGAGGGACATGCCCCAGAGAGAGAAGCGAGAGACCAGGCCAGGAGGCTGCCTCCCACAGACCTGCTGGCTGCTGCACCTGGTCCACACAGGCATCTGCACAGACCTGGTGCAGCCTCCAGCTTGCGCTGCCTTCACCATGGCTTAGGGGCCTGGCCAGGGGACATGGGGGCCACCAGCATGACCTCCAACCATATCCCTTCCATCACGAGAACCCAGACTGGGGAGTCATTTGTAAGGAGAGTGATGGGACCTGGGACTCAGAGTGGGGACCTAAACCAAATCCTACCTCAACACCAAGGTCTGTCCGCCTGCCCGCCCTGGCTTCCCCACCTCTACGAAGGGAACACATTGCTCCCTCTCACGGGCTGTTGTTGCTAAGATTAATGAGCTAATTAAAGTATGAAAAAGGTTTCTTGCAGACTTAAAAAGAGGTGATCAACCATGGCAAATTAATAACAATTAACACCCTTCCCCCAGGCAGTCTGCCTGGATTGAGTCCACTAAGTGCAGTTTCTCCTCTCTCGCATGCTTGCAGGGGTGTCTGAGCGGCCAGGGGCTGCACTTCTCTGATCCCCAGCGTCCTTCAGACTCCTTCCCAGGCTCTGCTGCAAAATAACTAGTGTGTGTTTGAACACTTATTGAGCACCAACTGTGTGCCAGGCTCTCCGTACGTGGCCCTCTACACACGGCACAATGTCCAGAAGGACGCACTGGTGAGCCACCTTTTACAGATAAGGACACTGGGGGGAGTGCCTGAAGAGTGAAGCCCAAACTCTGAGTCACGGTCTCAGTCAACCCCTGTCCTGGGTGCAGCTGGCCAGGCCAGAGGAGGGTGCGGTCGGGCAGCCCCACCCAGGCTTTCGGGGAGGGTGCCACACCTCTTCTGCTCCCTCCTGTGCATGCAGACAGGGCTGACGCGGCAGACACACATGCCCCCCACACGCCTGACCAGACGAAAACTAGAAGCCCTCGGAGAACCGTCCACGGGGCAAAGCCACCTTGGAACCGAAGTCAGAGGAGACGCCAGAAGCCGGGGAGGGAGACACAGTGTGTCCGCCCCAGAGGCCTGCAGGGCTCTGCCTTGCCGCCCTCATCCTACAGTGCTCCCAAGCATGGAATCGTGTCCCAACATGCCTACTCACCACAGACCACAGCCGGGCCCCCAAGGCCAGAGCCCGACCACCAGAGCACCCCAGCCTCAACCGGGACACTGGCCTGCCCCCACGGGCAGTCCACCCACCCGAGTGGCCCACAGCTCTGCTCCCTCCTTCACGAGGGGCCTCCAGGGTCCCCAGCTCAGGGTCACTCCTGCCTGGTGCCTGGGCCAGGCACCCACACGCCCCCAGGCCCCACAGAGCCTCCCCGAGGGCCTGCAGTACCCACCACCCTGACCCTGTCAACCAGGCAGCCACCTTCCTCCTTTCAACTTTCTCACCCTCTTCCTCTCCCAGGGACTCAACAGAGTCCCCCAGGAACATGGCAGGGAGGGGCCTCCAGAAGATGGAGAGGAGGAAGGGGCAGCAGAGAGGGAGACAGAGCCCCTGAAACTGCCCCCCACACCCTCGGCCCTGCCCCATCCACAGCACAGACAGTGGCCGCTCACCTCACTAGACAGGGGCTCAGGGCTTCTCGGCCAGACACCTGCAGAGAGACAGCAGGGAGGGGTGAGAAGACAGTCAGACCGGGGCCACAGATCCATCCTGCAATCCACCCACCCAAGTCTCTGCCCAGCCTGGGCTCCCCCGTGCCTGGCGGCAGATGGAGCAGGAGACCTGGGCCCTGTCACATTCATTCCAAGGTCGAGACTGCACTTGCTGTTCAGACGCAGGGGCTCGCGCCTGTGATCCCAGCACTCTGGGAGGCCGATCCAGGAGGATTGCTTGAGCTCAGGAGTTCACAACCAGCCTGAGCAAGAGCGAGACCCCATCTCTACTAAAAATAGAAAGAAATTAGCTGGACAACTAAAAATATACAGAAAAAATTAGCCGGGCGTGGTGGCGCATGCCTGTAGTCCCAGCTACTTGGGAGGCTGAGGCAGAAGGATCGCTTGATCCCCGGAGTTTGAGGCTGCAGTAAGCTACAATGACAACGCTGCACTCTACACAGGTGACAGAGTGAGACTGTCTCATTGAAAAAAAAAACAAAAAAGACTGCCCTTTCTGTAAAGCAAGGGCCTGGGCTGCAGCAAGCTGGGATTCAGGAGGCTCCCTAACTCGGGCCCAAGGACAGCAGCCCCACCTACCTGGGCGAGCTGGCCTGCAGCAGAAGGGACAGTTCTCTGGCCCCTGGACACATAGAGCTGAACCTCAAATCCTCCCTCCTGGGGCCACATGTGCCTCATGGTCCCAAGGAGCCCAGAGGAGCTATCAGGAAGGGAGTACCCAGGGCCTTTCCTCCACCTCTGCCTGGGACCTTTCCTGGGTCCTGTCTCAGTGTGGTCACTGGATCTCCCTGTGAGCCTCACTGTGCCTTGATTTCCCCATCAGCACAGGCAGGTGCAAACACAGCTTGGGGCCCAGAGTGGGGCCTGAGAATCTGAATTTCCAGCAAGCTTCTGGGTGACGCTGATGCTGCCATGTGGGGGTCACACTGAGAACTGCTGGTCTTGAAGATGTGTCCAGCCTCGGAGTGCAAAGGCCACACACCCTCAGGTGGTTCATGGGCTAACTGGGGAGCCCCCACACACGTGCACATGCACACACAGCAGGCACCGCGGCTCCTAAACACCAAGGAGAGCTGGCAGGCAGGCTCGGGCTGTGAGGTCAGGGAAGGCTTCCTAAAGGAGGTGAAGGCCTAAATCACCATTTTTACACACTGTAGTCTCATTATACGAGTAATACGTGAAAGGGTTCTCTTTAAAGAGCTTCAAACACAGAAGTCTGCAGAGTAAACACACTCCCATTCCCAGTCACCTCTCGAGAAGTACCAACTGCCATCCCTCTGGAGTGAAATTTTCACTGTGTGTCCGCACACATGTATGAGCGGTGCCCACACACTCAGGGATGTGTGCCACGGAGCACAGCCTGTGCTCTGGTGTGGAACGTGCTCCGCACTTAGCATACCTTCCCATGTCCACACACAGCAATAATCATCGCTTGTACACACTGAGCACCTACTATGTGCCAGACACTGGGTTGAGCACTTGACCTGTTAACCCATCTAATCTTCTTAACAACTCCCCAAGACAGGTGCTGTTTTGATCCTAATTTTGTAGACGAGAAACCAAAGTGCAGAGTAGTGGCTAGTAAGCACCCAAGAGTGCCCAGCTGGGGAGTCTGGACCCACGCAGTGAAGCCCAGCATCTGTGCCCCTCACAGAAAGCCACAGTCCAGTCCTCCATGGTGCTACACTGAGGCACTCCACGTGGGGGTGTCCCCATACCTGTTTACCTAGGTCCTCAAGGATGAGAGCTTAGGTGTTTCCAGTGTTTTATTTCAGACATTACTGGGAAAAAGTATCCTGCCTAATTGCACACACACGCAAGTATTTTTCTGGGTGCATTCGTAAAGGATAGGTCAGATTCACATTTTAAATTTTGATGCTTGCTCCCAAATTGCCCCCCAGAAACATTTGCACTGATGATGTGTGACTATAAGTCTCCCCACGTGAGCTCCTACTGAAGAACAGCTCCCACTTACTGGGCACCTACTATATACCAGATCCAGTAACATCTGAGCTGTCGTCTCCATTTCGCAAAAAAGGAAACTGAGGCTCAGAGACGCTAAGCTACTTACCCAAGGTCACAGAGCATACAAATGTGCCTCATAGTGTGAAGGAGAAGAGAGAGGGAGGGAGGAAGGGACCCCACATGCCCTTCCATTTTTCTCTTCCCCTTCAATAGCAAAACTCGAGAGCTGTCTGCTGTCTCCACTCCCTCGCCTCCAGTTCCTCCTCACTCCCTTTCCAGTTGTGCTCTGTCCCCACCACTCCCCAAAGCTGCTCTTAACCAAGGTCCCCAGAAACCTCAGTTTTGCCAAGCCCAGTGGTCCTCGTCTGCCCCCTGGCATCTGGCTGGCTGGCTGCTTTCTCTGTCGGAAACACTTTATCCCTTAGCCTCCGGGGCCCGGCCCTCCTGGAGGTCCTCCCATGCCTTCCTCCAAACACCCAGGGCCCCAGGGCTCACCAGGACGTCCTCCCCGTCCTGGCTATGCCTTCTCCTTTTCGCACTCCCTACTGAGCACCAGCCCATTTCCAGAGGCCAGTTTGTCATCCCCACTGCTGGCCTAACAGACCTGTCCGACATGGAACTCTTCAATTTTATCCCCAAATACGTCTCCCTCACCCTGGACTCCCCTCTCTCCCCACCCCACACCCACGCCAGCAAACCCTACCAGTCTCGCCCCCACACACCCGGAGCTCCCAGCCCCAGCCCCTCTGGCCGCCAGCCCGCCCGCCGGGACTCCCGGGACAGCCTCCTTCGCCTGTGGCTCCCTGTGCCCGCCCTGACCCAGACTCTCACAGCAGCAAGGCACCGGGACCATCAGATCCTGTTGCCGCCCTGCCATAAGCAGGGGTTGCCATACCACAGAGCCAAGTCCTCTCGAAGCCTGCAGGACCCTGCCCGCCTCCCAGAGCCCCCTCCACCGCAAGCTGCCTCCCTCCCGCACCGGCCAGTCCCGGGTCTTTGCCCTTGCCGCTCCTCTGCAGGAATGTTCTTCCACCAGACACTTCTGCCATTCCATACAAACGAGCCCTCCCTTACTGTCCCTAGCCACTCCAGGTAAAATGCCCCCGTGCACCAGTCTCACCCAGTTTCTTAGCATCCCCCGCCAGACACGACCTTGCCTGTGTGTGTCCTTGCTCTCCTTTGTCTCCTCCTCAGAAGAGAAACTCCGTGCGGCAGGAGACAGCAGGAGGGACCGTGTCCACCCTGTTCACCTCGGTGTTCACCCCATGCTACCCACAGTGCTTGGCACCCAGGAGACATCAGTAAATATTTTTTGAATGAATGAGTGAATGAGTGAATAAATGAATGGGCAGGGCCAGCTCTGTCAGGCTCCAAAGCCTGTGCTCTCACTCCTGCCCGAGCTGCCGTCCAAAGGCAGAGAGGGAAGGAGCCAGAGGGCGCACGGGCGGGCAGGGAGGGGACCAGGCTGAGAGAGGCCACTGGGAGGGCGGGCAGGGCCGGGCCCAACAGGCCCCAACCCGAGGGTCCGGGGCTCTCACACCTGCCAACCTGTTCCATTCACAAGGGAGCCTTGGGGGCAGCCAGCAGTGGAGTGCAACTGGCGGGAGGCCAGGACGCCTGCCAACAGCTGGTGCTGCCAGGCAGCCCCGTAATCATGTTAGCCAGCGGAAATTGGTCCAGGGAGTTTTTTCCTTCACCTCCCATTTTCTTCCTCCTCCCTCCCTTCCCCCCGAGCTGCAAGACTCAGAAGATTGATCTCTGCCTGAAACGGAGGAGATAACTCGATATAATGAACTCCACCGGCCCTCTTGCTGTTTGGAGCTTTTAAAAATTTTAAAGGGCTAGGGACAAAAAAGCTCGTCCTCAGGGCTCTCAGGGGCCACTCCTCCCCTCAGAAGCCCCTGGCCCTTCTCGTGCCCCTTGCCAACACTTCCTCTGCCCCTGCCCGCTTCTTTCTCCCTCGGGACACCTTGATGGAACGAAGGTTAAAAATATCCCCTTTCTCTTGCAGGTTTTAAAAATAATTTTGGTGAGGTCAGGGTTGGGTCCACCCATCACCCTGCCTCCCACAGCCCCGCCCCCACGGCTGCTCCGAGGCTCGCCCCGGAGTCCCCAGCCAGCCTGAGGGTAGCAGGTTGGCTCAGTCCCCCTGTTCTCAAACTGTGTCAGAGGAGGAGCAGCGAGGGGTTCTGCCCATGGAGGTGCCACCAGAGACAGCTTCCACTCCCGCAACGGCTCTTACAGGAGCCGCCTAACAACACCCAAAGGGAGCACAGCTCCAGCTGGGACCATGATGCTCCCTGCTCACTAGAGGTCCCTGCCTCCCCCACCCATCAGCCCAGCCTGGCAGCTCCTCCAGCCTGGTGCTCCTGGACTCTGTGCCCTGCATGCATTCACATAGTCAGTCAACATTTATTGAGCACCTACTCTGTGACACATGCTGGGCTAAGAGCTGGAGACCTAGGGGACCACCAAACCCTTTGATTCCTTCCCTCAGTGGCCTTAAAGCCTGGTGGCAGAGGCAGCCATCAAGCAATGGTCACAAATGGGTCGGTGGGGGGGACATTGGCATCAGAGCTTTAGAGGAAAGGCCAAGAGCCCCGAGAGCGTGGACAGTGGTCCAGGAGCAGAGATCTGCCAGGTGGTGGGTGGGGTGCAGGGCTGTGGGCATTAGGGAGAGGGTCTGCCCTCAGGAGCATGCCACCCCATCAGGCCCCTCCCATGGTGTTCTCTGTCTGCAGAAGGAGGCCAGACCCTAAAATTACTTACCTGGCATTCAAGGCCTTTCCTACACTGACCTCTGCCCCCAAGACTCCCTTGTCTCCAGCCTTCCCCTTCAAGGTGCAGCTCAAATGTTGCCTCAGTGGCCTCCAGGCAGGAGTTGCTGCCCACTCTGGGCTCCTTCCCCACCCAGCACGGCCCCCACCAGCCTGTTGCTGGATGTTACAGGCCCACGTACCCAGGCAGGCCATGCCGAGCCACCTCGGTACCTGGGGCCCTGCTCAGAGCCCAGAGTGCGTGTCAAGGAGAAGAAAGCAGCTGGGAACACGCTCGGCAGGTTTGGATTCAGAGCAGCGTGGGCTGGAGCGTCAGGGAGAGCCGTCCAGAGGAGTGGGTCGGGGCTCGGGTCTTTGAATAACTGAGGATTTGGACAATGGACTGGGGAGTCCAGGGCAGCGGGGACAGAGGCTCAGAAAAGGCCTGCAGAGGTGGCAGCCAAAGACTGAGGCCTGCCCAAAGTGATCCCTAGCCCGCAACCCCCACAAAGGCAAGTCAGAGAGGGGGAAACTGAGGCTCTGCAGCCCGGCACCAGAGGCAGGAAGGACACTGTCAAAGGTGGCAGCAGCTTGCAGTGTCCACTCGCACCCATCTGCTGGGGTTCAGGCATGCCCAGCTCCCTCCCATCCTCCTCCTGGAAGCCCAGAAGTCAGGCAGCCACCACACCAGGTGGCCAGGGAGGTGAGCTGGGAGCCTGGAGGAGGAGCCTGAACTGGGCAAGGGAGGCAAGAGACACCTGGCGTGCACCTCCAAGGAGATGTCTGCCGGTTAAGAAGAGCACTCCAGGCAGAGGGTGTCCTGGGCAAAGTCCCAGAAGGGCCTCCCTCTAGATTTGCTTCTTTGCCCTCCGGACTTGTGGCCTGGCTGAGTTCCTGGGAACATGGCTCAGCCCACCCAAGCCTGAGCCTTTAAGGAACCACCCCCCACCTCGCCCACACTACACTGTCAGAAAGGTGTCTGGAAAACTCCCAGAACACCCCCTGGCTGGTCTCAGGTCTTCCATCTTCTGCCTTCGGGCCCTGAGGACCCACCCTGCCCCTTGGGTTGAGGATCCAGCAGAGGCTCTGGCCCCAGGAAGGGCCCTGACCACCCCCCTAGGGATCCTCCAGAGCCTGCCCGGAATCTCTGGAGCAGGCGTGGCAGGCAGCCGGTCTCCCCAAGGCTACCACACCCACGAGACACCACGGCCTGGCCTCCTGCTTCTGCTGACAGGCAGCTTCCCGACTCAGGCCCGGGGCTGCAGGTCTGCGGGCACAAGGGGCACTGCAGGCGCAGGAAGCTCGGCGAGCCAGCCCCTGCCTCGCTCTGGAGCTGAAGCCCGGTCCCTATGCAGACGCAGGAAGCCTGGCCTACACGTGCAAACACAGGCTTCCCCAGGCCTCATCTGAAACCAGAGAGGAGAAGGCTGTAGGAGGCCTGGGCTCAGATGTGCGGGGGGAGCCTGGCAGGGGAGAGGGCCTTGGGCTGTCCCCAGTGGGCAGGGCCTCCAGCGCCAGGAAAACAGTGCGGGCCTCACCCGAGAGCTCCGTGGCCCACCCAAGCAGAGCAGTGGGGCCTCTGCCAGTTACTGGTAAGACGAGAGGTGGGCAGGGGAACTGCTCTAGGGGGCCAACGACCGGCCGAGCCCCAGCTGGGCCAGAGAAGCTGCTGGGGCCCCCAAGGAGCCAAAGATTCTTTCCAAAGCCTCGGAAGCCTCTGGGCCTGCCCCTGCCCTGCACCCCACATCCCTGAGAGGCAGAGACGCAGCAGGCAGGGCCGCGCAGGGCCACGGCGCAGCCACTCCCTGAGCACTCCTCCAGGCCTGCACAGCAGCTCACCCACCTCCCAGCAGCTCTCCAGGCTGTTCACAGCACCCCCCTTTCCAGAGGGGGACTAAGGCTCAGGGTTGGCCGCTGGGGCTTGGGGCGACTCCCCCAAGACACACAGCTAACACGTGGCAAAGGTGGGTCTCGGTGAATCCAAAGCTGTTGCCCAGAGACGAAGGCACTCCACCTCATCTCGGGTGTGGGGGCCACAGGAGAACATCACTCCCAGCCTAACCCTGAGAAAAGCTGGACAATCTGCAAAATCATAGCTTTTACTCAGCCCGTCAGAGAGCCGAGGTCCCAAGGCAACCAGGGGGACCAAATTCCAAAGGGTGACAGGTTGCCTGAGGAGAGTGTGACGCAGGGCGGGCTTCACCTCTGGCAGAGACGGGGAGAGAGTCCCACCCACACAGCCAGAAAGGCAGGCGGGACACCGCTGGGAGGGCACACACGCTCACCAGAAAGCTGGGGGCATGGTGGGAAAATGAGGGGAACCCTTCAGTGGGGCACAGGCCAGGCCCCTAGCCCACGGCTCGATCTCTCCTCCTTAGAAACAGACACAGAACCTGGTGGGGGAGGTGGGAGCAGGGAGCTGACTTGCGGGGAGGCAGAGCCCCCCACCCCAGCCTCCTTGTGGCCTCAGCTCTCTCTCCAGTACCCACACGTGCCCACTCCTCAGCCCCTCCAGCCTCCCTGCTGGGAGGGGCCTCTGAGATTCGGGCGGCCCCCCACCCCCATCCGTGTCCACCTCCAGCAACCCTCCACCAGGCACCACTCTGCCGGGCACCAGCTCCCGCGGTCCCCAGGGGCAGGGCAGGGGGGCCGAGGGCAGCACACGTCCTCTGCAAAAGGACCATATGATTCCCTGTGCCCCACCAGGGCGAGTCCACGGGCTAAGAGGGGCACAGATCGTTGGTGGCAGGGGTGTCAGAGCCCAGGCTTCCTGGGCTCAGGCTGTGCCCTGCGCCCTTCTTAAAGGACAGGTGGGCTCCAAGGAGCCCCCATCTACAGAGGGCCGGGAGGGTTTGCCCTGTCCCTTCTGAAGACAGAATCTGGTCTGAGCACAGAGTGAGGCAGGGGTGATTTTGTTTTGCTCTCTCCTTTAAGACCCTTTAGACAGTCAAACTACAGTTCGATATAAAAGCAAAAGCAAAAACCGTGAGTTAGGCGCTGTTAAGGGAGATATTCTCCTGTGAACGGGCAAGTGGGGGGTGCTTCGGGAATGCAGGGGGAGGAGTGCGGGGGGGCTTTGGGAATGCAGGGGGGAGGCTGCAGATGTGCCTCCTAGCTGGGAGGGCACAGACAGGACTGGAAAATGTGCTGCTGGGAGCCAGAGTTGGGGGGCATTCTCCCAACCAGCCACAAAAGATGGGATTCAGGGGCTCACTAGGAGCACTGGGAGCAACTGGGTAACCCTCCCAGGCTTTATTTATTGATCCATCGCTCCCATCAACAAGGGCTTTTTTTTTTTTTGAGACAGTCTCACTCTGCTGCCCGGGCTAGAGTGCTGTGGTGTCAGACTAGCTCACAGCAACCTCAAACTCCTGGGCTCAGGCAATCCTCCTGCCTCAGCCTCCCGAGTAGCTGGGACTATAGGCATGCGCCACCATGCTCCGCTAATTTTTTCTATATATTTTAGTTGGCCAATTAATTTCTTTCTATTTTTAGTAGAGACGGGGTCTCGCTCTTGCTCAGGCTGGTTTCGAACTCCTGACCTTGAGCAATCCTCCCGCCTCAGCCTCCCGAGTAGCTGGGACTACAGGCATGCACCACCGTGCCCGGCTAATTTTTTCTATATATTTTAGTTGGCCAATTATTTCTTTCTATTTTTGGTAGAGACGGGGTCTCCCTCTTGCTCAGGCTGGTCTCGAACTCCTGAACTCAAACGATCCGCCCACCTCGGCCTCCCAGAGTGCTAGGATTACAGGCGTGAGCCACCGCACCTGGCCAACAAGGGCTTCTTGAGCACCTACTGTATGTCAGGCCAGGCAGGTTGTCAGCAGACACAGAAGTGAGTGACACAAAGTCCTGCCCTCAAAGAGCCTGGGAAGAGAACTCATCATGGGCAGTGCCTGGTTCAACATCTCCCCAAGGGAGGATTCAACACTGGCTGCACATTGGGTGCCTCTGGCAGACACCAGGACACCTCAGATGTCCTCTCTGCAGTGAAACCTGGAGATCCCTTTCAGGATTAAGGAGGAGAGCCACATGCACTGGGACCCTGCCATGAACAAGGCCCTGTGCCAATTTCCCCACACATACCTGCTCATCTATTCTTCCTAACCTTCAGAACAGGACCAACCATCTGTATTCACAGAAGGGGAAACTAAGGCTCAAAAGATGAAGTGGCTTCTCCACGGTCACCTAGCTGATCGGGGCAAAACCTGCCATATTCCACGCACCTCTAGCAGGCATGGATGGGGACTATGTGAACGGAGGCCAGTGTGGGGTCACCTGATGGTGCCTGAGCCACCTATGAAGGGCACAGAGCACCTGAGCCTGGAGGAACAGTAGATTACAGGAACTGGGGTCAAGCAGGTCTATGAGCACTGCCTGGGCACCCTCCGAGGAGCATGGGAAGGAGTGTGGGCCCTCCCGCCCCTCCCACAACCCCAGTGCTGAAAGGACATACTCTTCTTTCCACCCACCCAACTCCTGCCCAGATATTTTTTGGCTCCTCTACGAAGCCACCCTGATTGCCGCAGCACTGCTTAGAGCACCCAGAACCTGTGGTCTGGCTGGGGACTGGAGCAGACCTCAGCGGCAGAACTGCCCCCAAGCCAGCTGGGGTGACGGGCGGTCAGGCGCAGGAGCATGGCCGGAGGATAACAGGGCACCCTACCCCAAAGGAGGCTCAGGAAGGAGCTAGCTGCACCCGCTGGCAGCACAGCTAGCATGATGGATGGCCCCATTCAGGAAGAAATACATCCCGAGGCGGGTGTGCCAGGTGAACTGGGGGGTGTATCCATCTTAGAGATGCTTAATGAATGTGCTGGCCACAGCGGATGGCAGCATACACATCTGCCTCCACCCCTCTCCCGCTCCTTGGGCTCCAGGGACCAACTCAGCCCCCAGCCCCAGGCTCAGCCCCTTCCCCAGGCTTTCTTAGAGTCAAGGATGGAAGGTGTTGAAGGGGTCCAGAGATCAGCCGGCCCGGACCAGAATCCCTGTTGTACAGGTGGGAAAACTGAAGCCAGGGAGGGCAGGGACTTGTCCACAGTCACACGGGGATCAACGGCAAAGCCTGGACACCACCCCGGCCCCTCCCTCAAGACCTCTCCAAACGCCCCGCCCTTAACTCTGCCTCGTTCTCTAAGAAGAGACCTGGCCACCGCACCCCAGGCCCAGGACTGCTCCTCCAGAGCACCAATCCCAGATCCCTCTGTCCCTCTGTCCCTGACCAGGCCTAGCACGGGGCCACCTTTCCTCCTCCTCTGCCCCTGACAACACGGCCAAGCCATGGCAACACCCAGGGTTTGGGAGCACTTCCGGTAGGACTGAGTGGGTGAGGGGACCCTGTGAGCCACCTGGAATGCAGGCAGGTCGTCAGGGGTCTGCCTTAAGGACGAGATAAGAGCAGCCACACTCAGCATGGCATGCCTGGAGACCCTTCCCCGAGACCAGGCCTCCAGGTTGCCCCCAGTGAGCCCACTGCTCTGCCTGGAGCCTGCTAACCGTTCTCTGCCCATGATCCCTCCCGGCCTAGAAGAGCGGCCGTGTGGGCCCTGCCTGTGTCAGGACGTCAGCAATTCCCAGGCTGGGCTTTTGCGGGGTGGACGGGAGAGCACCAGGAACAGATCCCTCAATCAAATTAACGAGACACTGACCTGCCCTGCCTGTGAACAGAGTGGCCAAGCCTCGGAGAGGGGAGTGGGAGAAGGGCCAGAGAACACGGCTGCACGCAACACCAGAGCCTCTCCCCACGGCTGTCACCACACCTGAAATGCCACCATTAAAGAGAAACATTGCTCCATTGGGATTCAGAGGCATTAAAGTCTCTTATTAAAGTGAAACTATCCCAGAGGGGATCGCACCCTCAATCATCACCCACCTCCACACGCCAGCAGAGGTGGTGGGTGGGGAGCGAGGTAGCGACTGCAAGCATGCACCGTGCCACACTGCCGTCCCGGCCACACTGGGGCTCAGAGGTGAGGGGCTGGCCAGAGGCTACACAGCTGGGGAGTGGCAGAGCCAGAGCCAAGTTCTCACCTTCCAACGGCTCCAGACAGGGCTGTGTCGACTCTCTGAGCCTTCTGCAGGCGGGATGAGCCACTGGCCGCACCAGCAGCCCCGTGGGACGTCAGGAAGAGCCTTGCTAGGTGCCTGAGGGTGCAAACACCAGGACTGGACACCCTCCTGGCACCAGGCTCTCCAGGCTGCTCCTAGCAGCTGTACCCCAAGCAGTACTTTTCACACTACCCCACCCTCTGAAGAGGCCAGCCTCCTCCTTCTCTGGGCGGCCAGAGTTTACCAGGAAGCAGAAAACCTCCCTTTGGAGTCAGATGACCCAGATTCTAATCATGTTCCTTAACCTCTCTGAGCCTCAGTTTCCCCATCTGTAAAATGGAGAGAGTAATACCCACCTTGCAGGCTCACTGCAGGGGTCCCGTGGGAGATCTGGAAGAAGCCCAGCACAGAGCCTGGCCAGGGGCGGCCCCCAGGGCAGCCCCTCTGCCTCTGGCACAGCCAAACCCCTTGACACCCTGCAGCACCGAGCTGCCAGCACAGGAGGCTCAGACGCGGGGGCAGACCCAGGAAAGCACGGGAAGAAGCAATGAGCAGAGAGAGGCCCAGGAAAGGCGGGGTCCCTGCCCTGCCTCCCACCAGCCCTGCTCCAGGACAAAGTCATGGCCCAGCCCAGCCCTGCCAGGTGTCCTGGAGGGAGATCTGAGCCCAGCGCTGCTGCCCGTCCCACCCCGGGCTCCTCAGGCAGCTGCTCCAGCCTGGCCGCAGGTGACACTGTCAGAAAGTGAGGCCGGTGAGTACCCAGTACTCTCATCCCATCTCTGTCAGGCCTTAGAGCTCCCTCAAGCTCTTCCCGGTCTCCCTCGGTGCCCCAGCCTGGCCTCAGCGGGGTTGCCGCTTGTGTGGTGTCCCAGCAGAGTGGACCAGAGCAGAGGCCTCTGACTCCTGACTGTGCTCCCCCACAGCTACCACGTGGGCCAGGCTGTGGTCCCTTCTTAGGGCTGTGTCCCCTTCTCCCACTCCCACGGCTGCAGCGTGGCCCTCCCCACTGCCGCCCAGCGAGGCTGCTCCCGCACGGCTCTTGGGGTCCGGCCTCCAAACTGCCTCACTCCCCAGACCTCCAGCCCTTGCCAGGGTCATCCTGCATAAAGGGGCAGAGCCCTAGTCACATTGGCCATAGAGGCAGTCTATCTCTCCCCTCTGCCAACGAGCTGAGGGCTGGCCAGGCCTGTCCATAGAGGCTGAAGAGACCAGCAGAGACAGCAAACAGGGCTGCAGAGTAACACGGGTGCAGGAATGAGCATGTCCGGAGGAGCCGCGCTCTCCAATCCAGTCCTCCCACAGCCCTGGGGAGGCTTATATCACGCCCACTTCACAGATTGAGAAAGTGAGCTCCTGAGGTGAAGGCCCATGGCCAAACTTGGATTTGAACCTGGGTCTGCTGGCCCCTGAGGCTGGCTCCCCATCGCTCCCCCTGCCCTGGTCCTAGGCTGAGTAAACACAAGCAGATTAACTGCCCGCAGGCAAAGCAGGAGCCCCACGGCTCAGAGCCCCTGGGGCAGCCTTGCCAGGGCCCCTCCCCGCCACCCTCGGGGCCTGCAGCTGGTCCAGGCTGGCCGGGGTGAGGGGAGCCTGCTGCCTTCCAGCGGGGCTGTTGCTGTCTCCTGTCTCTCCCCAACTCTCACTCGCAGATGAGTAAGAATAGAATTACAGTTTGGCTACACAAGACACAGAATTAGCAAGATTAAATATAAATAACTATTAAAAGTGCCTTATAATTAAATTCATTTTCCAGTTATTTGTTTTACACACACAGCCGCCCACACGCGTGCACACACGAACACGCTCCCATCGCCAGCTCCGCATGGAGTGGGTGTCAGAGGCCCCCACCTGCTAACCAGCCTCCCTGCTGTCGCCTCTTCCTCGGGGTTCCAGTGCCTGCCACTCTCCCCGTCTCTCCCCTCCCTGGCCCTGCTCCTGGTTCATCCACCTGACCCTTTCCAGAAGAGCAGATGCCAACAATCGCTGCTACTGCTATTCCCACGTGCTGAGCCGCTGTGAGCCAGACACTTGACACCCGTCACCTCCTGTATTCCACCCAAAGGTATTTTTTCCACTCAATAAATATTTGGTTGCATGCCAAGTACTTAATATACATGGTCTCAGTTAATCCACACAATGACATTCAGTCCTGCATTAAACAAGTATAGTTGGGCACCTACTACATGCCAGGGCTCGGTAAATGCTAGATATACTTTGGCCAACAAGCCTCTGCCCTGTGGAGCCCATCCTGAAGAAGGCCCAGAGCCAGAGACAGGGCCAGCCTGGTGGGAAAGACGCAGCTGCCACCTCTGAGTTGAGGCAGGAGGCAGCCAGGTGGGACCGGGGAACACGGAGGGCGTATGTTGGGGGATTCTGCTGCCGTGACCTCCTGGAGGGCCAGCACGGGTCCCATCTCTCTCTGTGCCCATTCAAGACTGGCAGCCTAAGCTGCCCTGAGCCAGGTGGGGATCTCTGCCATCTCCTCACCCTGTGCCCCAAGAGGCCCTGCTCCCCCCAGGCCTCAACTACCTCCTCTGTAAACGGGAGTCCATCTAACCCTGTCCATCTAACGTGAGGGAGCGGATACTGGTGGAGCCCTGTGAACGGTGCCTGGCACCTAGTAAGTCCTCAACAAAGCTGGCTGCTTTTTATCATCACTGTTGCCATAGCTACTGCTCCTGCCATATCCCCCTCACCTGTGGAGTCAGTGAGTCACAGGTGTGGAGAGCTCAGCACGCTGTCAGGCCTCACAGCGATGGGAAGGGTGACATGACCTGCCACAGCGGGGGACGCCCTGGGAGGGGCACAGTGAAAGTGTGTCAGGGGTCACATAGAGGAGTACTGCCAGCGGGTCCCCAGAGGGCTTCCTGGAGCAGGGAGCAGTGCTTCGAGCCTCTCCACCCCAGCCCCTCTCTGATCAAGGGCCAGATCAGCAGCCGCCTCCCACAGGGCATGGGACGGCTCCAGTCCCAGAGCCTAGACTGCAGGGAAGGGGCACTTCAGATGCTTCCGCTTTCAAACCTGGCCATTCACTAGCTCCACTGCCTCCTGAGCCCTGGGAGAAGTAGGGGAAGATCCCACCCTTCTAAGGGGTCAGAGGGCTGGACGGCGGGGCCCATGTGCCAAGATGAATAAGGCCTGAGACAACACCGGGGCAAGGGTGTGATCCCACATGGTGCATGTGAGGCCACCGGCATTTCCAAGTCCCTCCTGTGTGCCGAGCACTCTGCTCCATCATCTCACTCAAGCCCACGAGCCACCCTCTCACACGGTGACCACGTGTCACTCTTCAGTGGAGGTGACTTGAAACTCAGAGAGGTCAGCTGTGTGGTGCCCAGGATCACAAAGCTTGCAAGTGGCAGGCCTGGGGACAGAACCCAGATCCATGTGATTCCAAGGCCCTCCCCTACTCCTTTCTGCCCCTGGACCAGGAAGTCTCTGCTGGGGGACAGAGGGCCAAGGAGACAGTGTCCCTGGAAAGCACCAGCCCTGCCTGCCCTGGGCACTCCCGTCCTCCTGCTGTCACCCCCAAGGTGGACTGCCCACCCCACTGGCTCCCTGCAGAGCCCTGCCACTCAGCTGGCTCCAGAAGCCCACCAGGAAAAACTTTTGTCCTAAAAGAAGGCAGCCCAGCTAATTGCAGAAGCTCTCTCCTTTCCTCAGCGAGGACATTATTTCATTATCCAAAGCCAAACACAGCCCCATGGTGTCCGGCAAACCCGCTCAGGCAGCTGGCAAAGCCACGCAAATCGATGGGCAGCGAGAAGCCCGCTCCGGCCTGGCCTCCCTGCAGGGCTTTGGGGCTCTGTCCAATCTTTTTGACAAATGCCAGGAAAGAGAAAAGAGCCTGTGTCGGATGGGAAAGATTACAGGCTTAGCGATACGGCACAAAGGCCCCACAGACAACCACAGCCTGTTGTCACTTCCAGATGAAATCAGCCAACCCCAGGTAAGGGAGAGAGGGAGAGGTGGGGGTGGCATTCTGGTGCCAGGCCGCAGCAGCGGACAGCTGAGGGGAGCTCCCGCCGTGTCCATGTGGCCAGTCTTCCCATGTGCCCTTGGACAGAGACCACCCCCTGGCAGGGCGCTGGCCTCCTTCCCGGACTCATCTCCACCAGCTGCTCTAAGCCCACCGATGGGCTTCAGCCATCACCCACACACAGGCCGGCCTCATTCCAGCCTCCTCCGCAGTGACCACACTGTCCCCCTTCCTCTCTGCCTCTCCAGACTTGGTGCCACCCCCTCCAGGGGGCCTTCCTGATTGCTCCACTCTGCAGGGACCTCCTCTGCCTCAAGTCTCTTGAGCACTTTTCACAGGCACTGCAAAATCAAACACATGGTACTGTGGTGCTTGCCACACCCAGCTCTCTCACTGTGGTTGTGGCTGTGGCTGCTGTTTTGTGGGACGCATGTGCCACAGAGAACAGAGACCTAGCTGTCTCCAGCTCTCCTCCATCGCTGAGTTTGCCATAGAGACAGGTGCTTGCTAAGTGTTCGCTGATGGAACACTAGGACGTCCCAAAGCCTCCATGTGCTGCAACGGGAAGTTCAGAGACCAGGGTTGTAGTTCGGCTCCAGAGCTCAGCGTCTGTGTGCCCTGGTAAATCACTGGCATTCTCTTGGCCTGAGCCTCCCCGTCTATGGGAGCAGGGCTTGTGTCAGGATGACCTCTGGAGGCGCAGTTCAGCTGGGAGGAGACCGGGGCCCACTGAGCCAGGCGCTGTTTGTGGTGCTGAATCTGGAGGGAGCCTCCCTGGGGTTCCTGGGCACAAAGACACACGCAGCGGTGGAGACAGAGGACTGGGGGTGGGGGCAGGAACAGGGTGCAGCTGAGAGAGACGATTTATTCAGCTCGCCAGTTGCGGGCACTGCGAAGGACTGGCAGCATGGGGCCACTTGCTCAGCCTGGTGGAGGAGGTTTAGCCTCATTCGCTGGGGAACCAAGGCACGTGAGAACACGTCTGATGGGGGAGGGGCTGGAGGCAGGCACACCAGGTGTGCGCGCACACTCACAGTGCTCCTGTAAACAACATGGAGAGTGCCCTCCCAGGCACGCCACACACCCAAGAGGCACGGGGGGCCCCTTATGGACCCATGTAGCAGAAGTAGAAAGTAAGACTCAGTTTCTGGATCCTTCTCACTTCCGAAGTGTGGGAAGCTACCGTCCATCCTCTCCTTCCCCAGAGAGGGCCAGGTTCTGTCTTCAGGAGCCGGGACGAAAGCGGCAACGGATCCGGACTGGGAAAGTGGGGCAGGGAGATGGCAGCGAGGGCAGAAGGGAAAAGAGGGAAAAAGGAGGAAAAAAGGAGAGGAAGGGAAAGAGGAGGGAGGAAGTGGGAGGGAGGGAGGAAAGGAAGCCAGATTCCACCACTATGGAGGAGCGATCTTGGCAGCGCCCAGTGCTGGCCCAGCCTCCGTCCGCTTCTGAATAATTTCTCCAGCAGAAACTCCATAATTACGGGTAATAACAATCACTCTGATTTGCATGTAGTGAGCACCTTTCAGCCCGAGATCTCCAAGTGCTTTGCCAACATTAATTAATTCATTAGGCACGCCCGCCTCCCCGAGACAGGGTGGGCCGCTCTGCCCCGCGCAGCTCGGCCGGCTCCCAGGGCGCAGCAGGCAGCAGTCCCAGCACAGCTTGTGTTGGGTAGCCCAGGAGGGGCTCTGAGGAGTAAGAGCCTGCAGAGGGGCCCCTCCAGTCCCAGGCCCTGCCTCTGGTAGCCCCCTCAGAAGTCAGGGCCAGCCTCTCGTGCATCCCATGGCACAGCCTCGCTGCCCCAGCCTGGCAGAGGGCCAGGCCAAGGTAGTCACGTGAGCAGAAGATGCCTAGCCCAGCTCTGCTCTCAGCCACTCGGGACCTTAGGAAATTCACAGGTTTCCATGGAACTCAGTTTCTTCACCTATAAAACGGGGCCCTGGGTCTCCAGCTCCCAAGGTGGTTGTGAAGCTTGAGGGAGGCAGCATGGTAGGATGCATTTGACCTGTCCCGGGCTGTGCACAAGGACGGTACGGCTTCTCCCTCTGCCAGCGGGACACACAGGAAAAGGGACCAGGTCACAGATGGATGCACACAGTCTCCTTTGAGGCTAGGACCCCCCTTCTAGGACCAGACACTTTCCGTTCAACACCTTCCCGGGGTCACGGGGAAAGCTCCACAACTGGACCCCCAGTATCATTTCGCAGATATTTACTTACTCTCTGCTGCCACGTCTCCGGCTCCTCACCTTTGGAAGTGCCCTCTGTCCCCACTGGCTGCCTCCCTGTCTCCTCCACACTCCCCCCTCCAAATGCCAAGCACTTGCCCTTGCTGGGGCCCTCCGTCCTCCCCTCTGCAACGCTAAGTGCCCTTCCAATCTTCCCTGACTGCCCCGCGTGGCTTAACATTTAACTGCTCCCAAGCTCCTCTTCCTGACTCCAGGGTGGAACCCGGGTCCCCTGCAGGTCTCCTCCCCACCCGATACTGACAGTGCGGCTAAGCGCAGGCCTGGCCAGGAGAGGGCCAGGCCAGTCAAGGGCAGGGCTAGAGAGGCAAAGCGTCCGCTCCAAGGAGGGAGCAAGTCCACGCACATGCAGAAGGCCAGGCAGGCCCCAGGCAGGCCACTGCCCCGCGCAGCCTCCGTCCTTCCCTGAAGGGCCTCTTCGCGTGACTGCAGAAACGAGCCTCCACGTGCAGACAGTGCTTCACAGTCACGGAGCCCACAGGCTCAGCTGGGTCCAAGAGGAGGACAGGCCCAAACAGCTCCGACACCGAGCTCGTGTTCTAGGGGCTCACACTTACACCATGGTCACACACACAACGGTAACACGCAATGACGCGATGACACAATGACGCAGTCCAGCGTGCATTCTCACAGACATGTTCACAACGCAGCACACGGTGACGCACACGGACACGTGCTCACACATGGTCCCACAATACACACACACCCCTGCACACAAGGTAACAAAGACACACCACACACAACACCGGGGAAGGCCCAGCCCGAGGTGGGGCCGGGGTCAGCACCCCCGGATGGCAAGGCAGTGAGCACACGGCCATCCCCCGCCACCTGGGCACCTAACTGTCTGGCTTTCAATGACTCCTGCACGTCGTCAGCACAGTTTTAAGAACCCTGTGAACACGCTACCTGAAAGACAATCGCAAAGGGGCCACTCCAGGAGAAGGTGCGCAGGGGACAAGCCTACACTCCCCTGAGCCACCACACAGCCTCCCGCGAGGGCGCTGGTGTCGCCACGCTCTCCCCATGCCACACACTCACCCCTGCCGAGCAGGTCTCCCAGTCCAGACCTCCAGCCCGGGGGAGCCCCCCCGTCCTCCCTCCCTCGCTGCGTCCCTCGTTCCAGGGCCACCTCCCCCCGGAGGCCTCTCGGGCTCCTCAGGAATCGTCGTGGTTGGACGCCTGAGACTCAGGCTCTGCCTTTGAGAAGAGTCTTCCAGGATAGTCTGCCTAAGAGGTCCTGGCTCTGGTCTGTGGGACAGGGCGTCTGAGCCCACAGACCCTCTGATTCCTGGTTCTGGGCTGGGCCCGCGGCACTGCCAGGCGCAGGGTCTGACTCCAGGGTCGCACTCCAGGGTCTCAGCAGCTCATGGGGGGCGGGGAATCCAGGCAGCCAGTGCACAACCGAGGTGGCCGTGGGAGCACCGCAGAGGCTCCCCACAGGCTGGGCTCCACAGGCCTCATGCGGATCACGTTCCAGCTCGGTGCCTCAGTTTCCCCATTGGTCAATGGACATACTGTGAAGACCAAGTCAAAGTGATCTGGATCTAAAAACGCCACATAGGTGCTAAGGTCTCATGTTTTTCTTCCTGAAGGGTTCTATTCTCTCCATAGGCCCTGAGCCACAGAGATGTCATTCCGAGTCCCCAGAGGGGAGGAGAGAGGGTGTGGACACAGCGTAAACAGAGCCAGCAAGGGGCATCGGGTTCCCTTGAGAGACAGAGGATGAACAAGAGAATGCAAGGCGGCCGCAGGCCTGCCAGCCTAGGCAAGGGCTGGCCGGAACACCCCAGAACCAGGGCTCAGACCCCACCCTGGCCCGGGCCCCAGGGCACAGGCCCCCGTGGGGCTCCCAACCTCCCACTCATTAGCCCAGACCTGCTCATTAATCACTCGGGCTGCCTCTCCCTGCCTTGGCTGTGTCAGGCCATAATAATATATGAAGAACATTCATTTATTCACCAACTTCCCACTCAGGAAAAGATATATGACATTGTAGGAATGGATTTATCCTGACACCCAGCTTTCAGCAAAGCGGGGCTAATTTAAACATTTAAGTCAACAGCTCAGGCCTCCCTTCGCCTCGCAGTTTTTTTTAATGGTGGGAAGGTGAAGGATGGGAGGGAGGCGGCAAGCCTGCCAGCCCGTGGGCTCGAGGACTGGGGCAAAGGAAAGGAAAAGGGACCTTGGCCGGAGTCCTCTCTGGCCTCTCCTGCCATCCACCTGGGCCCATCTCTGACATAGAATCCATGTGGCAAGTGGGCACAGAAGAAAGAGCACCGGCCCGGGGGTCGGAGTCCCGCTTCACCCCTGGCCGACCGCGCACCCCTGGAGGCCACGCCCCGCATCCAGGCCCCGTTTCCTTGTCTACAAAGGACAGCAAATGAGACGCTGCCCAGTCCTCTCCAGCTCCCACAGCTGGGTCTTTTGTCCTCTCCTGGGTGTCCCTTCCACCCCATGGCCCACCCGTGTGCTCTCAGAGAGAGACAGCTGACAGCTGCACATGGGACAGTCAGGATGGGCTTCGCGGAGGAGGTGAGGCTTTAGTTAGGCCCAGGGAACAGCCAAGTCTCTGGTTTTAAAGAGCACAGCCTCTGGAGTTGGATGCCTGGGCCCTGATCCCTGCTTCCCCATTTACCCTGTGACCTTGGCGAGCTGCTTACCCTCTCTGTGCCTCAGTTTCCTCATCTGAAAAATGAGGATGATGAGAGTGCCTACTCCATGGGGGTCTTGGGAGGATCACATGGAGCCACTACCCATGAAAAGCCCATGCACCGTGCTTGGCACAAAGAACTCAGGCGACGTCTGCCATCATCAGAGAGGGGCTGGCCCAGAGGAGAGAAGGGAAATATTTGGGTGAGGTCCGACATCCCGATGCTTACCCCTGTGTTAGCCTTGGCCTGTCCGGGTGTTCCAGGGTGGAGTCGGCTCTGCCCAGCCCATAGGGAGCCCACCTGGCCCCCCAACAGAGGGAGCTGAGCCCAAACCGCCCCACCCTCTGCGAGTAAGGAGCAAAACCAGGGCCCCTCTGAAGTCCTGGAAAGCACTTAGCAGCGGGGCAGGCAAGTAGGCAGCAGGCACGCAGGGGTGGGCCCGTGACCTGTGTGAACGCGATCCCTGTGTGTGCACAAACACACACCCCCATCTTTTGCATGGCTCCTCCTGCCTTCACTGGCCTAACTGGCCTGAGATTACCAGACCCAGCAGCCCCCAGCAGCCCCCAGACCCCTTGGGCCTGAGAGTGGACTGGCACAGAGGAGAGGCATGAACGGAAGGGCCCTGCACGGTCTGAAGGCTGGAGGGTGGCTGGGAATGAGGACAGGGGCCTGCAAGGCTGCCACCCCCAGACCGCCACAGCCGACTCAGCCCGCAGGCCCCGGCGGGTTACTCTTGGAGCCTCAGTTTCCTCACCTGAAAAGATGGAGCCAGTTGCACCCACCTTACAAGGAGGCTGTAAAGAGAAAGTGAGGTCACCTACCAGAGCACCAAGCCCGGTGCCTGGCACTGCCCCATCGGTGTTCAACAGGTGGCCCTTCCCCTTGACGCCGGCCCCTACTTGCAGAGGCGCTGAAAGCAGCCCTGGTCTCACGCACAGCCGGGAGCAGGAGCGCGCCAGACGGACGGACTGGAGCTGGCGCCTGGGGAGAGAGGGGCCAGTTGATGTGGGGGCGTCTGCGTCCCTGTAAATCTTGCTCTAATTGAGTGTCCTATTAAAATGTGTCGATTGGTAACAGCTATTTTAATAAAAGAGATCCTGTGTTATTTTTAAAAGTCAGAACTGAATGAACATGCTGAGCCCTCAGCCCTGGCCACAGCCGTGGGGAGCCTGGCATCTGAGCCACACCTGTGACCAGGATACCACTGCTCACTTGGTGCCTTCCAGGGCCCATCCAGATCAGGCCCAGAGGGGGACACACCCCAGAAATTAACTGCCAGGTCTTAGAGCCACCCCCATGCCCCACACCTCCCGGAGCGGGCCTGGGTGACAATTCTAAGAAGGCAGCTTTTTTTCCTCCTTAAAAGAGCTCGGTGGTGACTCATGGCTGTTTTCCTGTGGCAGCCCTGATTCTGGGTGTGGTTCAAGCACACCTGATGGCTCCCTCCTCCGTGGGGAAGGAAGCAGTGTTGGCTGGGGCTGGGGGGGACATGTAACAGCCTGGGCTGGATATGGAGAGGGTCAAGGAGGTGGGAGACCTGGGGCCTCTGCAGTGAGCCCAGCCACTAAGGCGGCCCCGGCCCAGGCCCCCTGCCCCCACCGGGCTTCAGTGCCTGTTGTAAAAGCAGAGGTTGGACCAGACACGGGGGTTACAAACTGAGCAACAGACGTTCTGCTTGGACTGCTCAGAGTTTTTTAAAAGATTAGAATCAGTCACCAACTTTTACAAATCACATAGAAATCTGGATTTCTGGTTTCTATTGGAAAAAATCTAATCTGGCCACATAGGATCTGCATTTCCACATGGTAACGATCAGCTGGGGCTGATGGGTGGCCCTCCAGTTCCCCACAGTCCTCACCAGCCTACTTGGCTCATTTCCACCTTCTGCCAGCCCCTGGGCACTAGGTTTGAAAGCCCTGGGCAGGAGGCTCACCGGGGCCAGCCTCCAGCTCTGAGGGGCCGATCTCTAAATCTATTCTGAGCAGAAATCTGTTTTTGTAGAGATGAGGTCTGGCTATGTTGCCCAGGCTGGTCTTGAACTCCTGGCCTCAAGCGATCCTTCCACCTCGGCCTCCCAAAGTGCCGAGATTACAGGTGTGAGCCACCACATCCAGCCAAAGCATCCATTTTTTAACTCATGCCATTCTATAGAACCAAACATTTGTTCCAGTGCATTGGGTGGGGCAATGCAGGGACCCACCACCAAATTGTGAGGGACAACTCTACAGCAGCCCAGGCCACAGGCATGGGACCACAGGCGATCAAAGGCTGTCCTGGCAGTCTTGCCAGTGGCACAGGAGCTGGGATGGACGTTCTCTGTTTTCATATTTTCATTCCCTCTTTTTTAAGTACCCAGTTTAAAGGATTGAGCTGTAATTGTTCAAATCCACATAATGAGCTAAAAGCTTTCTTCCTCTAGGACCGTGCTCTTGTCAGTTAAGATGTCTAGACTGGAAATGCCATTAATCCGGTCCAGGTCAGGTACAGGACATTCCAGGTAAATAGTCTCCCACTATAACTCTGTGCCTGAAGGAGAGATTCTGGCAGTTCTCAGCAGCAAAGGCACCAAGGCAGTTTCCCAACTCCAGGGGCATGGAGTAGAGTTCCCTTACTAGCTGCCTGTAGACCCCTTGCCCACGGTTCCCTGCCACAGCACAGTGGTATCAGAGGAGACGACCCAAAGGAGCTTGCTGAGGCTCTGCCCCATGCTCAGCCCCTCAAGCCTCCATCCCCAGCACATGGCCTCTGTGAGCCTCAGTTTCCCATCTGTAAAGTGGATATGAGTGATGCAGTGAGGTCTGGCTGTGCATCAGTGTTCAGTGTTCCCCCAAGAAGAGGCCTACAGGCCACCTGAGACCCAGCTCTAGGCTGTGCTATGCTACTAAGTACTGGCTGTGACACTCAGGCCAGGCCCTGACCCTCTCTGGCCTCACGTCCTTCATCTTCCCTCATCTGTAAAATGGGGCTGTATGCCCTCTTAGGTCTTTTGAGACTTAGAGCTTGATGGTCTAGCCCTGAATTCACCCTGGCAGGCTTGGCTACAGCCAGAACAGCTCTAGGCTTCCTGGTCTTGGGGACGGAAGAGGACAAGGAGAGGGCTGAGGCAGCACCAGGTGGCCCTTGCTGGGTGAAGGCAGAGCAGGCCCAAGGGTGGTTAGAGGCAATGGCATGAGGACAGCGCATGCAGGCCAGCCTTTAGGACCCTGGCTACGGTGGCCAGGCCCGGATGGTGGGACCACAGCACACACCAAGCATATGTATGTGCTATGCTCAAAGCTCCAAGGGAAAGAGCAAAATACAGAGTCTCGGAGCTCCAGAGGAGCAGGCCTTGGGCAAGCCTCCTCCAGGAAGCCTACCCTGACCACCTTCCTCCGGGGGTTAGGGCCCACTTACCACAGGCCCATGTCCATTCCTGACCTGGCCATCAGAGTACAGATGGAGTGAGGCCCTGAGAGGAGCAGACACCTGCCCAAGGCCACTCGGTGGCCCCACGTAGAGCCTCCCAGACTCCTGAGCTTCAAGGCAAGAGATCCAGATTGGAAGCTGGGAAAGCAAGGCCAAAGAGGGCGGGCACAGTGTGGACAGGTCTTCAACCCCCACGCTTGGCCCAAGTAGGACCCTCCGCCCAAACTTCCAGCCTCATATCTACCTGGTAAACACGTCTGCACTTTCAACACTTGGTCCGCAGGTCTCCTCCTCCAAGAAGCCTTCCATGACTCACCACTACTGGCTCCTCTGGCCTAGCCCTGCCTGTGCCCCAGACACTGTCCCTTGCCCTGAGGGGCCTGCACCGCACCAGGCCCTTACAAATGGCCTCCCCAAAGGGCCAGGAGCTCCTCCCTAAGGGAGGGGGGGCTAATTGTTCTCTGTCACCCCAGCACCAGCTCCAGGACATGCCTGGCACACAGTAGGCACTTCGCAGACGTGGGAGGAACGAAGAAGAGAGTGAGGCGGCCCAGGAGAACCACCCAGAAAGGGAGGTGCCGCCCCGCCCTCGCCGGCTGGCTGAAGCCCAGAATTAAGCACAAGTTATAATTAAGATGGGATGTTTGAAGAGAAACATAATCCCAGTTTCTGTGGGATCCTCAGGCACAACAGTAATTAACATCTCATTAACATTCGCCTAATTAAGCAGTTTATGAAAGTGTATGGATTTACATAGTGCCACGCCAGGCTCTCTCAGGCACCTCAAAATTAACCCCTCAGGCCCAGGAGTGCCAGGAGGCAGGGCCAGCCTGGGGCCTGGTGAGGAGGAGGGATGGTGACGCAGTGGCAGAGGCGGGGCTGCACGCCCAGTGCCTCCTCCCGCCCCTCCTCCCTGCCCTGCCCCTCCCCCACTCACTGGACCAAGGTCAGTTTCTCAAAAAGGACCTTTTACACGGAAATGAAGGGCACTGGTCCCACCCCACCACCACTCCAGGCTCTGCCCACCCCACTGCCTGACCCCAGCGTGTCTCGGTGCAGCCCACTCCTCCTGGGTGCCCGCCCTCCCCCTAAGCTCTCCCCAGGGATGGGTTTTTCTCCTGAGAGCACCTCTGGCTTCAGAAGCTGTTACCTGTTACCTGGCTCGGCCCTCCCGCTCCCTCCCGCTCCCTCCCGCTCTGTGTTAGCATCACGCCAGAGCCCGCCCCCATCACGGACCTGGTGAGAGGCAGATCCCAGGGCTCTGTGACCCCAAAGCCCCTCCCACTTCCCCAGCAGGCGACACTTCAGAGGCACAAACGCTCCATTGCCAGTGACACACACGTGGCCCCACCAGGGGAAAAGCCAGCTGTTCCTTCTCACCTCCCTGGACACTAATTAACCACCCTCCCTGGAGCCTCCTCCACGCCCAGCCCAGCCACCGCTGCTGGAGCTGGGCTTGAATCAAAGTCACCTGTGACCACCCCGACTGGAGGCCTCGGGTCTCCAAAGGAGAACAAAGAAAAGGGCCTTTTAGGATGGTGTCAAGGATCAAGTGAAGCATTTTCCTCCACACCACTGCAAAGCCTCGCGCACCGTGTGCATTTTAGTTGTTCATTAACGACCTTCGCTCCGGGATACCCCCGTTCTGTGTGCACGCCCACCGTCTGTGCACCTGGGAGCCCGCCTTCTCTCTGCCCAGTCCAAGGGCAAACTAGGACAACTCTTCTCAGTGATGAGTTAGCAATATACATCAAGAGCCTTAAAAATGCTCATTCCCAATAAGTTGTAAAAAGCATAAGCCATAAAGGTGAAAAATTTAACCTTGTTACAATTTGAATCATCTGTGGCAAAGACATCACACAGGGAAAAGATGAGCCACAGACAGACTAGAAGAATATACCCATAGCACACAGAGCTAACAAAAAATTTGTTCCTAGGCTATATAAAGAACTCTGCAAATCAATAAGAAAAAGACAAATCACCCACTTTTATAAAAAAGGCAAAGAATTGGAACAGGCAATTGGCAGATGAGGAGACCAGAAGGGGGCAATAAACACACGACAAGGCTTTCCGAAGCCCTGCAGAGTTCCAAGAAATGCCGAGTGAAAGGAGGAGATACAATTCTGCATTCGTTAAGTTGGGGACATCTAAAAAGTCAGACAGTGCCAAGCATCGTTAGAGCAACAGGACCTCTCATACACTGCTGGTGGAAGTGGAAGTTGCCACAAGTATTTTGGGAAACAATTTGATCTTATCTTTGAAAGCTGAAGATGCATATACCCTACCCCCAAGCAATTCCACTCCAACAGAGTCTCCCACACACGCACAAGGAGGACGCACCGTGTTCACAGCAGCCCTGTTTGCAAGGGTGAAAAGGGGAACGCTGTAGTATCTGCCAGCAGGAGGGTGGGACAACGCGGACGTGCAGGTTAACCATGCGAACAAGCACACG
Source organism: Lepilemur ruficaudatus (assembly GCA_963574885.1). Taxonomy (NCBI): domain Eukaryota; kingdom Metazoa; phylum Chordata; class Mammalia; order Primates; family Lepilemuridae; genus Lepilemur; species Lepilemur ruficaudatus. The sequence continues at coordinate 181,454 of CAUYRT010018865.1, forward strand.
AGGGGCTGACCTCCACTCCCCTCCAAAACCCCATCACAACAAGGAAGAATCTTTTCTGTACATAAATCCACAAGGACCAAGAACGGAAGAAGAGGAAACAGCAACATAATTTTGGAAGTCGGAGAGCAGATGGGTGGGTGGTAATTGACTTGGCAGAGCTGGGAAAGCAGAGTCCCAAGTCCCTGTCCTATTACCTGCGCAGAACCCAGGCTCAGGAACTGGTGGCACCAGGTACCCCTGCACATAGGAACAAAGGACAGGTTGGAAGTCTGTGTAAGAAGCAGGTAGACCCCAAGAAGCTCCCTCCCCAGCTCTGCCCTGGGAAGAACAGCAGTTATTTTTTTCTCTAGGGAAAATCGAGCTGAGGGTCTCTGGCCTGGGAAACACCACACTGAAAATTGAAGGAAATTTTTATGCTGAATTTCAGGTCGGGACCCCAGCCTTCCTCTCCCACTCAGCTCCAGGAGACTCTGAGTCCGTCTGGGAGACGCGGCCACCGCGGCTGCCCTGTGAACTGGCCCTGGCAGACCGCCACAGGGAAGCCACAGTTGACAAGCACACCTGTGCATAAGGGACACCAGCCTTTCGTGCCCCAGTCCTGTATGGGGGCAGCCTGACAGTGGGGTGTCAGCTCCGCCAGCTCAGGCGACTTTTGGCTTGAGAGCAGGGCGGGCACAGAGGAGGTGCCCCGTGTGCTCCTGCCCAGCACGTTAGCTGAGCAAACTCCTAACGTGAAACGCGGGGTCCCGAACACGGAAACAAACAGAGAAAGGGCAACTTGAAGAAGGCAGGCAATGCACATGGAGGGAAACTTAATTTGTAAAAAGCTATCAATTTGCCGCCATTGGATATAGAAAGGAAAAGAAAAAAATTTAAAAAGCTATCACTATTTTCCTCAGAAAAACAAAATATAGTACCTATGAAACAAGAACTGGATGCAAATATATTTTAAAGAGAATTTTCAGCAAATAAAAGAAATCTCTGAAGCTTAATATCATCTATAAAGCGGAAATTGAAAACTCTGTTAAAAGGGTAGAAGGACAAAACTGAAGAGATCTCCTGGAAAGAGGAGCAGAACGACAGCGACTAACAAAGGTGGGAGGAGACGAGGGCCGCTCTGGCGGGAAGCGCAGCATTTGGTTGGCTGGCATTCCACAAAGAGAGAACAGAAAACAGGGCGCTCAGGGAATCATGAAAAGAGTAATTCAGGCTGGCTGCGGTGGCTCACGCCTGTAATCCTAGCACTTGGGAGGCCAAGGCAGGAGGATCACTGGAGTCCAAGAGTTTAAGACCAGCCTGTGCAACAAAGAGAGATCCCATCTCCATAAAGTTTTTTTTTTTTAAATGGCCAGGCACGGTGGCACATGCCTGTAGTCCCAGCTACTCGGGAGGCTGAGGCAGGAGGATCACTTGAACCCAGGAGGTTGGGACTACGGTGAGTTCCGATCACACCGCTGCTCTCCAGTAGCCTGGTCAACAGAGCCAGATGCTGTCACTAAAAACAAGAAGAGTAATTCAAAAACTTGTCCAGGGCAAAGAATATGAATTTCCAATTTGAAAAGGCAGACCCTCACCAAGGCACAGCACATGCGAATTATCAGAACACAGGAAAAAGAGAATTTTCTACACACTTCCAGAAAGAAAAAAATCCCAGATACCATGCAAAGAATCAAACGTCAGAACAACCATGGTGATTTTTCAACACAGAACAGTAAGCAATGACTTTAAATAGGGGGCCCCCTTTAAAATTCTTGGGGGGAAAAAGATCTCCATCTGGAATTCTATACACAGACTATGAATCAAGATTTGGGGCAGAATGCAGACTTTTCAGACGTGCAAGGTCTCAAAAATGTATCTTGTGTTTAGCTTTTCTGGAAGCTTATTGGAGGATGTGTTCCACCAAAATGAAAGTGTAGACTAAGAGGAAGACATGGAATCCAGCAGGCAAGGGAGAAAGGGGTGCACGCGATCCCAGGGTGATAGAGACGGGGACCCCGCCTGCCTGCTGTTCAGCGGGTGTACAGACACTGCACAAGGATCAAACTGATCGAGTACTCCATGTGTTTAGTAACTCAACTGGGGAAAGCTGGGAATTGAATTAGTGATTTTGAAAAAGTCTCCCCCATCCCCCAAAAGGACAATTATTAACTCCAGGGAAAACAGAGTTACCAAGAAAGGAAAAGTAAACAGAGGATATCGCACAGCTCAGCTGGGATGCTCAGCCATCGAAAATGTGGCGTGGAGGGCGGGGGATGAAGCTAAAGCCTCGGCTTCTATAGGAAAAGTCCATCGTTAATGCCTGAAACTGGGCAATCTGTGAGCAGCAACATAAGCCAGTTATTTACAAGCAGGGCAGTAAACACACAGTCTGCAAAAAGAGGCGAAAGAGGGTGGCCCAGGGAAGGACAGATGACTGCTGGTTCGGCTCCCAAACACCCACGAGCGCCCGCTGTCCTGGGACCCCAGCACAGCCTCCTGCAGCTCCTGCTCTCAGCTGCGGGGCTTCCAGGGAACACCAGGGCCTGCCCTCCCACCGAGGGGCCAGAAGCAGGGCCCAGAGCTTCCTCACCTCCTCCTCTGCTCCCTGGTGGGGGCTTCCTGAGGGTGGGAGTCTGCCCCAGCCAGAAGCCTACTGAGTTTTTCTAGCTTTCATTTAACAAACATGGATTGAGTGCCTCTCTGTCCCAGGGGACTGGGGGCAAGCCAGTGAATGAGGCAGCCACAGCCTCTGGCCCCACATTGAGCAAATAAAGCATTAAATACAAATTGTGAGCAGAGCCATGAAGGAAAAGAACCAGGTCTGCGAAAGGAGAACCCTGATTTACTCACGCGGACAGAGGGGCAGCCTGGGACAGGGACCCGAAAGAACAGATGGGCCGGGGGATGGTGAGAGTCCCCAGCTCTGCGCCAGCTCTGTCTCCCCTCCCCTCCTTCCATCACACCCACCCAGCCCCGGGCCAGCCTTGTCAGAGAACAGCAGAAGAGAGAAATTCATGATCCAGCCTTTTAACATAAATCAATGCCCACTCGCCACGGTGATCTACACCCTGGGTTATTCCCCACTCGGGGCAGATGAGGCACTGCAGCCTGGGGGAGGGTGGGCTGCAGCGGTGCAGACACAGGTCCCCTCTGCCGCAGAGTTCTCCGGCCCACTGCAGGCCCATCACTCCAAGTGTCCTCCTGCCCTGCCCTGCTCCATAAACCCTGCTATCATCCACGCCTCCACTGCTTATGATCCTCCCATGGCTCCCACCGCTCTCAGAGACAATGTATGGGCCCTGCTGTGCAGCCCTCACCAGAGTCTTTGGTCTCACTGTCCCAGACACCGGCTGCAGCCAGAGCCAGGCCAGGCTCAGGGCCTCAGAGCTGAACCAGGGCCGATGCCTTGGCCTAGCCTTCCTGGACAGAAGTGGCTATCCACACAGGGTGGGGCCCAGAGCAGGAAGCCTCCGTCAGCCCCAAGACAGCAAAGGGTTCCAGCAGGCTGTGCTAAGCTGTGGCTGGGATGAGCAGAAATTTGCCAAGAGCTCAAGGAAAAAAAAAAACAGCCCACTTGGCCCATTCCTATCCCCAGGACTTTGCTCTGGCTGGGCCACCTGCCTTCTGCTACCCACGTTAACCCACATCAAATCCTGCTGAGGTCCCCTTCAAGCAGCCTCCCGAGACCCCTCCCCAGCCTCCCCCTTGCACACCCTGGAAGTTCTGACGCCCACAGAACGACCAGGGTCAGCCAGAGGGCGAGGAAGTCACGTTCCCATGGGAGGAGCTGTCAGGGCCTGGCTCTCCCTGCACCCTCCACACCCCAGCTGGCAATGTCACGGCCAAGGATGGAGGCAGGGGATTGCACCGAGAGAGGGTAGGCAGAAAGCACCTCGCACCCCCACCCCCGGCCCTGGGTGCTGGACAGCGCCATCCACTGGCCTCGTGCCCCAACACCACCCATGAGCATGATGTTCCCTGGGAAGAGAAGCCGGGGAGGGAGGCCGTCAGCAAGCACCTCCCACTCGCCCGGCACCTCCAGTAAGGCCTGCCAGTCCTCGTGTGTACACGACACGCGTGAGCTCGTGTGATTCCAAGACCTGATCCTCCCATTTTCAAGTGAAGAAACTGAGACTCAGAGAGGCTTAGTGACCTGCCCACAGTCACACTGCAGTCCGTGGCGGAGCTGGGATCTGGGGCCAAGTATGCCAGCCTGGGGAGCGTGGTTCTTCCCGGGGGCTACCTGAGATGGGGGTCCCCAAGACTGGAGGGACATCAACTTGGGGCCTGAGTCTCCAGAACCAAATAACCCTTAGTGCCTCGGCTGGAGTGGGGACCCCAGAGAGGCAGCCCTGAAACCAACACCTCCTCTCCGAGAGAACCCCGGAAGCGCTGGGCACTGGGCAGGGCTTTATTGCCACGATCTGGCTGAGTCCCCATCACCACCCAGAGGGAGGTATCACTGCCACCACTTAAGGATGGGGAAACAGAGAGGTTAAGAGACTCACCCAGGCCACACACTAGGAGGAGCAGATTCAAATCCAAATCTGACTCCAGATCCAGGGACCTAACTCAGGAAATGACCATCCTCCTCAATTCCGCAGGAGTAACAGGCCCTTCCTGAGTCCCTGGCCTGGCCAAGGCCAGGACACAGGAGGCTGGAGCTCCCAGCCTGGCCTGGCGGGCCGCCTTCCAGGGCCAGAGACAGCACCCAGACACCCACACCCACCCACCCCCTGCTGGGCCAGTCAGGGAAGCAGGTCTGAAGGTGCGGCTGGTCCCCGTCTTTAGGCCCTCAAGTAATGACTGTGACCCTCCGCAGGGCTCAAGTCACCCAGAAAGCCGAGCCCCACCTCTGGCACAGCACGTCTTCACCCACTAGCAACTCAGGATGCGGCAGGCTCAGAGGATGAGGCCAAACCAGGGTGACAGTATCACAGACCTGGGGGGAGCAGCCCCCTTCTAGAGGGGTCGAAGCAGCAGCTCGGAAGGTTCTTCCCAACCTCCTTGACATCCAAGGACCCGGACCTCCAAAGGTCTGGGATTCTAAAATGTCATGATTCCTGGAATTTTATGTCTGCGACCACTTCTGAGCACCAACTACACAGGCAACATCACACAGCGTCATGCTCACACCTCTCAGCACCCCGCAGGGGGCAGCGTTATTACCCACTTTCCTGCCGAGGGGCAGGCTGGGATCTGACTCCAGTGCACGCACTGGAGCCCTGGGCACCGCCCACAGTGCGAGGTGCTCATGCCTCACACTGTCTCGGGGGCATGGGGGGACGAGGGTCTGCGATAGCTTCCGCTGGTCTAGAAAACCAAGGGTCTGCGAGCCAGTGTGTCCTCACCCAGGGCTCTCCACAGCGAGCTCTCAGGTCACGGGAAGGAAGCCCTCATGCTGGTCCCAGCCTCCATGTCCCCTCATGAACACTACAAATAAGAGCTCCCGGTGTCCCTGGGGACCCCTGAGAAGGAGTGGCCCCTGGAAGCTGGGCCAGGAAGCCTGGGTGGCGCCTGAAAGGGACTGGAACTCTGGGGACCCCAGAAGCTGTGGCCACCCTCCACCTGTGTGTGGACAGGGTGCTGGGACCACTGCACAGGTGCACTAACCAGGGACAGGTGACCCTGGGCTCAGCTGCACATCCCTGGGTACAGAGTACCTGTTCCTGTCCCAGCTGTGGTCCAGACAGGCCCTGAAGTCACCTGCCCTCTCTTTCTTGAGTTTCTCTCTGTTCTAGGTTGATCATCCCCCTCCAGCCAGGCTCCCAGGTCTGGCAGAATCCCTGGAGGGGCTTCCCTCCAATCTAGAGGCTACAGGACAGCTGGGACGCCAACCTCCATGGTGCACTCCGCCTCCAGGCCCGCGGCAAACGCCGTTCCAGCGGCACCCCCCGTGTGGCCTCCTCCTGGGTCGGTGCAGCCACAGGTGCTCAGGGCCAGGGTTGGCCAGCACTGGGAGACCTGGATGGATAGTTCCTACCCCAGGGAGATGAAGTGAGGGGAAGTGGTAGGGATATGCAGATTGATGTCAGATAGCCCAGGTTCAAACCCCACCCACCACACTTAAAATTCCAGAGCGATTTGGGCCAAGTCTTTTAACTTTGTGCAACCTCAGTTTCCTCACCCATAAACAGATGCCATAAAGGAGGTGGGAGAGCCAGCAGCAAAGGTGGCCCACAGCGTGGGAACAGACCAGGCCCCTGAGCAGCCAGCTGCCCCCAGGTCCTGCCAACCTGACACCCTGGCTTCAAATTTCAACATCCAAAATCTTCAGACTCAGGGGTGAAGAGGAGGGGTCTGTAGTTTAAAATAAAGTGGAATTTGCCTCTCATTAAAATGAAATGTGTCACCTCTCTCATAAATTGTCCCTCTCAGCTGCAGAAAAAGGTCCATTAACACACTTTTTTCCCCTTCTCCAAATGAAGCGAGAGTGGGTAGATTTGAAAATCCCTGTGGACAGTGAAAAGCTAGAAAAGCCCTCTTTCCCCCCGCCTCCTGCTGCCCCCCAGCAGCCAAAAAATCGTTGTAATTATCTGTCTGGGAGCAGGCTGGGGACAGCGCCTTAGCACGGTTGGTTAAGGCGCTAATTAGCGGGAACCGGCTTCGGCTCCAGGCCGAGGGGCCTGGGGAGTGGGCTTCAGCCTCTCCCTCCCCTCCTACCATCCCCAGCCTTCCACCCACTCAGCTCACCTGGTCTGTGGGCGTTTGCTCTCAGTGACACCTGGCTGGGAGCTGAGGAGGGTGTCCTCTGTGGCAACACAGCAGGGGCAAAGGGAGCAGAGATGGCTGCAGAGAGGCCAGGGACGGGGCTACCCCAACGGAAGCCTCAAAGCCCAGGTCCCTGCATAGCCCCATCCCTCAAGGCCCCAGTCTCCACATCTGAGCAATGGGAGGCAGGACCACATGACTGCTGAAGACCCCCGGGGCCCTGGAGGCCTTGGGCCAGACCGAACACAATGTGGAGCAGCAGGCTGCCCGGAGACCAGAGCGCTCTCCGTGCCAACAGTACGGCAATGTGACCAGCACTTAGTGAACACCCACTGTGTACCAGGCGGGACTGAGCTGACTCACTTAACCTGACGTGCCTGACTGTGCCCCATGACGTAGGCACAATCCTCACTTTACAGCTAAGGAGGCTGGTGGCAGTGAAGTTAAGTGACCACTAGTGAAGTTAGGTGAGATTGGACCGGAGCAGGCCGACGTGTGCCCACCCCCTGAGCCCCACCACCCTGGAAGTGCACCCACGCCAGCCCCTGACTCCAGCCCCAGACCCCTCCCCACACAGGAAGGAGCTCGGCTGTCCAGCCCAGGCACCTGCAGCACAGCCACCCTGGAGTCAGGCCGGCTGTGACCAGGGCACAGTGACGCACAGGCCCAGGCAGGATTTTAAGGACATGAGTTCTCCCCCAACCTCACAGCCCTGGGAACTCAATCTGCCCCAGCCAGCCCCAGAGGCCCTGCACAGAGCAAAACTGCCCCTCCAATGCCCTCAGCTGGGAGGCTTCCCAAGGCGCAGTTGTCCCTCCCTGTCCTGCCTACTCAGGGGACACCCCTCAGGCTGTGTGTGCCAGTCCCACAAACAACAGGCCTCCTCAATCCCTCACCTCCATGGCTCCTAAGGGACACTGAGTCGGGGGTTCTGTGAGAGAGTATCAGTCACAAGACCCCAGACAGGGAACCCTGCCCCACCCTACTACCCTCCTGGGCTGCACCGCACCCAACGAGGGAGGCTCAGGCTCGCCCCACCCTGCCAGGCACTCTGGGGGGACCACAGGCTGTCTAGGGGAGCATGGGCCAGGAGAGCTGGAGGGTGCAGAGGGGCGGTCCAGGGGGTCTGAGAGTGTGTCTCACTTCCCCGGAAGGTTTTCCCAGATCCTCAAGTGAGCAGGGAGCATGGCCCTCGCTCGCAGGAAACCGAGCCGCACCAGCCTCGCTGGCTGCCAGACTCTGCCAGCGGCACCCTCGCAGCCCCTGGCCGCCCCCACCCCAGGGCCGTCGCCCGCCAAGCACTTCCAGTTTGGACTGCACCTCAGCACTAGGAGCAGCCCGGCCACCTCCGTCCACAGCACCCAGACACCAGAGGCTGGGCACGTCCTGCAGGAGCCCTCCCAACCCCCAGGGGTGCCGCGAGGCCGCGCACACTCAGCGCACACACGCTCACACACATGATCCCAGGAGCCCAGCCCTCAGCGGGCCCCACAGGCAGCCTGGCTGACAGGTCGCAGGCTGACAGCCACTCAGCAGAGGCAGATGACAAGAAGCTTCCTGACCGCACAGCAGCCCCCACACTGGTCAGGGGTCATCGGTGGGTGCTCCTGGATCTCCAGCCACCCTCTCTACCTGGGTCCAACCCGGGTCCCACAGGGAAGCAGCACCCAGCATCTGTGCCCAGGGCTCCCCCTCAGCAGTTGCCCCCTCAAAGCCTCAGTGCTCCTGGGTCCTAGCTGGGAGGCCAAGGGCTCTAGCTGAAGTCACATAGCACATCAGGGCCAAGCTGGGACTCGAGCCACACCTCCCATCGCCTCGGGTGGGGGTTCAGGTGCAATGTATGTCACAAGGGGAGCAGAGCCACAGGCCTGATGCTCATGTCATGGGTCATCTTATCTCAGGGAACTGAGGACAGCAGCACCTCAGACCTAGCAGGACAGGTCCCCAACCTGCGCCTCCCTCCCCCAGGCATTCCCTCGCCAGTCTCCTCGGCCATCGCCTTCAAGCCCCACTCACACCCTGCTGACAACAGCAAGCTCACCTCCGCCAAGGCAGCCCACCCATCTGTAGCTCCAATTGAGATCCCCCTCCCTGCACCTGGCAGCTGGGCAATGGGTGCCCAGTGCAGGCCAGAGTTTAGAGGAAGGGGTCCAGCCCTCAGAGATTTCTGGGCAGCAAGTACAGCCCGAGCCTGCCATTGTCCAGGTTGCAGGTCCCAGTCCCTCCTGCCTGCCACCTCCTGTTAGTGTCCTGTGGGCATGGATGGGGCCCAGGGTAGAGCACCAACTGGTGGGTTGGTGCCAAAGGCCAGTCCCCATCACTCTCCGAAATAAGACAACTTAGGTAAATCCCTGGCTCCAGCAGCTCTGGTAGTGTAGGCCCGCCACACCCAGCTCCGGACAGGGTCCCTCACACTAGGCATAACTGAGCCAGCCCAGCCATCCCCTCCCTTACATCACACTCATTGCTCCTTGTAATACAGCCTCCCACACCTGTGCTGAGGCTCTCCAGCGCTCCTACCCATGTCTGTGCCACTCTAGACCCAGACCAACATTGTGGGGGTAGGTCTCTCACGTGCTCATGGCTGAAGAGTTAGTTTCCTAATGTGAAAATATCTCCCTGCCAGCTTGGCCTGTCTCTAAGGTTGGTCTTGGGCCATAGGCCAAAGGCTGGAGGGTCTCCCCCAAACCCTGGACAGCAGCAGGCACCCCACTGCCCCCCAGATGCCCAGTTCCAGGCCTTTGTCCCTCCGTCAGTGTCTCCACCACACCCTCATTAGTGCCACCACTACCCGGAGGCCCAGGCCTGGTGAGTTACAGCCCATCCATCCCTCCCAATGTCCTCGCTGCCGCCTCCACGGGCCCATATTATGGCGTGCACATCTGTCAGCCTGTGGCCACCACCGCCACGACTGTTTCCAGGGAGACAGACTCCGTTTATGACATTATCAAAAAGTCGAGCCCCTCCCTCCCTCCCCCTCCCAGGCCCTACCCCCTCCTTTTATGGGTTCGGAGATTGGGGCTGTAAATATCACCACGTCTTGCCTGCAGATTCTAACGGGGCCTGAACACGCTGCTGCTCCCGAGGTTGCTGCTGCTCCCGAGGTTACTGCAGCCTCGGCTGTTTGGGCGCATCGATGCCTTACTCTGATGGCCCTAGCCACGTACCTGCCACGCCCAGGGCCTCTGGAGAGTCCCCACCCACATATCTGCTCCTGGCCTGCAGACAGACTGCTCACGGTAGAGGTGGTCTGGGGTACAGGCCACCTGCCCTGGGGCTTTAGCAGGAAGGGAGGAAGGGAGCTGGCCCTGGCTAAGCCCTCAACTGGGCACCCCAACATGGCAGGCCCTTTATAAACCAGCCACCAAGTCCTTTTCCCAATAGCTGCACCCGGAGCCGGTGTTACGGGAAAGAACCAAGCGTCTGTCCAAGGTCGCACAGCTGGTTTGAGGCAATCTGGGATTTGAACCCAGATCCTTGGACTACAAAGCCTCTTCCACCACAGCCCCGGCCCCAAGGCCTGAAAGTTCAGAGCTGACACATTCTAAGTGTTTTTCATGTTTTAACTAATGTAAGCCTCACAAGGCCCCAGGAGGTCAGCACTGCTAACATGTTCACTGCACAGACAGGACACTGAGGCATCGCCAAGGCCACCCAGCTTCTAGGTAGAGAAGCAGGATTCAACTCAAAGCCAGGCAGGCTGGCCCCAGAGCCCGGCTCTAAGGGCTCCATGTAGAGTGGCCTTCCAGCCACGGCGTGCCCCCTGCCTCGCAGAGACTCAGCGCCTTCCTTGAGCCCCCCTGCAGAGCCGGCCCCCACTGCCACGGTCACACTCGAGGAGGAAGCCCGGGCACCGCCAGGCCTAACACATTGTAGGTGCTCACCCAGCCTTCCCTCGACCCCACCCTTAATCACAGAGGGGATAGTGAGGACCACGTGTTTACAATTTAGTCAGCCACATGGGGGACAAGTGCCAAGTGGTGGTATTATTATTGCCACTGTTATCATGCTGGGGGTCTGACCCCACCGCTGTAGGCCTTCTGACCTCACAGCCCATAGGACACACACACACACACCATGGGCCCAGGACACTTGGGCCACCTCATTCACTCTCTGCAGGCCTATGTCACTGTACCAGTGTCCCAGTGTTGCTGTAACAAATCACCACAAATTTGATGGCTTAGAAACAAAGAAATTTGTAAACAAAAATTTACTATCTCAGAGTTCCTGAGACCATAAGTCCAAAATCAGTTTCACTGGGCTAAAGCCAAGGCGCCGGGAGGGCGAGTTCTCTCCTTGGACACCAGGGGTATCAGTTCCTGGCCTTCCCTGCCTTGGGTGCATCTCTCCCATCTCTGCCCTGCGCTCACACCACCTCCTCCTCCTGCAGTCAGAGATCCTTCTGCCTCCACTGACGGAGACACCAGTGAGTGCATTCAGGGCCCACCCAGACAATCCAGAATAATCTCCCCATCGCAAGATCCTTCATTCAGTCACCCCAGCAAAGACTTTCCATGTAAGGCAACGTCCAGAGGTTCTGGGGATTGGGCCTGGGCATCTTTGGGAGCCATTGTGTAGCCCGGCACGATCACCACGGTCACCACGGCTACCCACTGGACACCCCCACAGCTGTCAGGCACATGTCCACAGCTGAGGGCCTTGTTCTACCCCCTCCTGAGGCTGCTGGCTGCCCATCTTCGGTGGCGCTGCCCCATCTTCCCAGCCGTCCAGGCCAAAAACCGTGGGGCCAACGCTTCCTCTCACCCCTGCGGCTGAGCTGCCATCGGCAAATCCTGCTGGCTTTACCTAAAAAGTCCACCCAGAATCTAACCACTTCTCCCCACCCCACAGCCACCACCCTGGTCCAAGCCACCATCTCTCTCCTGGACCCTTGCGACAGCCTCCCCGAGGGTCTCCTACTACCTCCCTGCCTCCCACAGCGTCCTCAAGGTAGCAGCCGGAGGGACCCTTAACATCATAGTCACTGACCACAGTGACTCCTGCCTCACTCAGAGCCAAAGCCAAGCCCTCACGAGGGTCTGCACGTTCTGGCGTCATCTGCTCCCTGACAACAGTTCCTTCCTCTCTCTCCCTCGCCCACCTCTCCACCCATTCTGGTCCCCCCACCCCCCGCTGTTCCTCACGCAGCCCAGGCATGCCCCCACCTCCTGCCCCCACCTCGAGGCCTTTACCTGAAAGTCTCCTTCTCAGTGAGGCGCCCCCACCCCATTTCCTGTGCCTCCCGCCCCACGGCCCTGTCTTCTCCTTCACATTGCCACCGGCTCACACAGACCTGTTTGCTTACTTGCCTTGTTTAGTATCTGCCTCCCCTACTAGAACGTGAGCATCACCATGACAGCCACCGGGGCCTAACTCAGTGCCTGGACCAGCCATCCCCTGGACTGCTCATCTGTCCATCCGCCCCACGGCCAGCCTTGCAGCCAGGCACTGAGGAGCTACCAGGCCCAGCGTGAACCGAACACAATCCCTGACAAGGACCATCCCAGCGGCGTTAAGCACAGTGCCGGACAGTGCCGGACGGGGAAGCCCAGAGTGCCACATGAGTTAGGAGGGAGGGACCAACTCAGCCCGGGGCTGGGACAGCCATACCGAGGAGCCCTTTACGGGGTAGGTAGGAGTTCACTGGCTGGATGAGGAGAGAGCTCCACATCTGGCAGAAGGAACAGCAGGTACGAAAACTGGGAACAAAGCTGGATGGTGTGTTCCTGGGACAGCAGAGCACAGGTTGAGCGGGGACTAGGTTTGAGGGCCTCAGGCAGGCTAGGGGTGGGGGGAGGGAGAACTTTCCCTGTGGACAATGGAAGGCCACCTAAGGGGACACAGGGCAGGTGTGGGGGGGCTTCTCATCTCAACACGCAGCCCAATGTGGGGAGGGGTGGGGCATGGGGTCCACCGACCATGCACACCAGGGTATGGAGTTGGAACCCAAATTGTGCCCCCAGCCAGGAAGCAGCTCAAGCCACAATGTCATCACGGAGCTCCCAGTATGCCCAGGCCTGTGCTGGGAGTGACACTGGGGAAAATTGAACCAGTTTACGACACAATATCAGACGCAGCCAGGGCACAGGAGTGCAGGAGTGGCACTATGGACTCAATTGTGCCCCCCAAAATTCAAATGCTGAGGCCTTACCCCCGGTGTGACATATTCGGAAGAAGAAAGTAATTAAGGTGAAATGAGGTCAGAAGGGTGGAACCTATGCATGCTCCACTCCTCTCTCCCTCCCTCTCTCTGCCCCCGTCAACCCGTCACCCCATGAGGACGCAGCAAGAAGGCAGCCATCTGCAAGCCAGGAAGAGCCCTCACCAGCACCCAACCACGTTGGCTCCCTGATCTTTGATTTCCAGCCTCCGGAAGCGTGGGAAATACATTTCTGTTGGTTAAGCCACCCAGCGTGCGGTATTTTGTTATGGCAGCCTGAGCAGATTGACGGCAAAGTCAAGGAGAGCTCCTCGGAGGAGACGAGGCTTTGAGCCATCCTGAGGGGCCAGGCCCCGGCTGCCTGAAGCTCCCCACACACTGGGAGCTCCCCACACACTGCAAACCCTCAGCAATTTGGGGGAAAATTTAATGCCTCTCCTGAGGAACACAGAAGCAGTCCTGGAACCAGGGGTAGGAGGCTGGAATTTTCTGGCTCCCGAGCACTGGATTGCAGCTTCCCCCTTCTGCCTCCAGCAAAGGTAGCTCAGCCAGGCTGGAGCCAGCCGGGAATCAGCGCAAAGGCCTCCCCCAGCCCAGCTCCCACCCCTAAGGGGGCTGCTTGGAAATGGGGACTGGGCTCAGCTCTGAATGGCAGAAATGATCAGGAATGCAGAGAGAAGGTCTATAAATAAATACACATTTTCATAAGATGTTTAATTAAAGTAGATTAAAATTAATTTGCTGTAAGAAAATTAGAAGTGCCCTAGAGGATTTGAAAAGCAGGCCAAGAGTCCCTGAATCCAAAGGCTCCTTAGAGGGGTCTGGGGGGGCCACTCCCTGCACATGGCGTCCTTGGGCGGCAGCTGACACCCACACCAGGCTAGTTCATGTGGGGAAGGCAAGCATTACCGGCCCTATTTTGCCAGGCAGAAACTAAAGCCCAGAGGGGGTAGTGACTTGCCCAAGGTCACACAGCATGTCTGTGGCAGGCCCAGTGGGAAGCTGCTGGTCTTTTCTGCCAGCCCTGGGCATTTCATTCATGCTTGACACACCAAAAGCCTCTCACCCTCTGCACCCCCAGCCTGAGCTGCTGCCTCCCAGGTTGCTCCCATCTGCAGGGTGGTAGCCCTGGAGCTGTGACAATCTGGCTCCTCTGAGGCCCAGAACAGAGAAGGCGGAGGGAAGCAGCCTGGGGGTTGGGGACAGGAGCCAGAAAGGGAAAGGACCCGAAATTAACAAGCGTTCCAGAATTTTAAGCAGTTTTTGGAGGAAAACGAGGAGCAGGTTCAGCTGTAGCGATTTGCTCCAGGGGAAAATTATGTTCCCGTGCTCTATTATACAGAACAGAAGGAACATTTGGTGGTTTGAATACTTGTTAATTTATTTCTCTGTTTGTTAATGAGCCCAACACACGCATGCTCAAGTGTGCGCGCGCGCACACACACACAGGCGGCAGCAGGAGGCGGCACTGGGCTCTCCCCTCCCGGGATTTCCTGCCACCTTCCTATCAAGTGTCACTCAGGTTCTTGCCTTCTCCTCTTAGCCCAGGGGTCTAGAGAAAGGCCGTGTGCGGTTTAGGGACCGAGTTGAGCCCCTCAGTTTCCTTATCTGAAGAATGGCTGGCAGTGAGCTACCCAACACACCAGGGCAAAACTTTTGCCCTTGGAGAAGTGCAGCCAGACATGAGAAGCTGTGTGAGCCCATCTGCAGACACGCAAAGGTCCCAACACTGATGAAGGAATGATGCGCCCCTCGCACGGCTCACTGGCGCCTCCGCCCGAGCAAGTCCAAACCCGAATTCTCATGCTTGTGCTGCCCGGGCTCCCCATCTCGGAGAACGCGCCACTCGTCCAGTCACTTGCCACCGCCAGCCCGTGACCGTGACCCCACCGCTCTCCTCTGCCCCTGCACCCACCTCCCCACGTGGCTCCCTGCTCTCCCTGCCACCGTGTGAATCCATTCTGTCCACACAGAGGCCACAGCGGGACTTGGAAAGCACACCTCAGGTCCCGTCACTCTCCTGCTTAGCACACTCCATGGCACTCCCAGCCCCATCTTCCTCAGCAGGCCGCCAGGCCTCCCCTTCCTCATCCCCCCCCCCCCGCCGGGTCTTCAAACACACCCGGCTCCTTCCTCCACCCAGGCCTTGCCGCTCGGGGCCCCCACGCCTCATTGTCACCTGCCTGGACCACTCACCCCACCCCAGCCACTCCCGTTTCCCCCCCCCATCTGATCACAGGTGAGTTGTCCAAACTACCCGCTGGGCTCACTGTCATTCCCATAGGACGGAAGCGACCTGAGGGCGGGGGCGTAACGTTCTAAGTGCTGCATCCCCAGCACTAGAACAGCACCTGGCTCTTGGTGGGTGTTTCATCAACACCTGATGAGTGAGTGAGCGGGTGAGTGAATGGCGAGGTCAGCGCTAAGCCAGAGGGGAGTGGTGAGAAGGCGGTCAGAGTCCCTGTCCCCAGAGTCTCTTGCCCCAGCCTCTGAAGGGCCTCAGCACCTCCTGCTCCCAGGGAAGGGAGCAGCCTCTGCAGCACGGGCCCTGTCCTCTGAACCACACTGTGAAGCAGCTGCAAGGAGCAGACAGACCCAGACAAACCCATCTCTTACAGACGGGCCGCTGGGGAGACGGTGGGAGCTGGTCACCAAGCGGGGAAGCTGGAACCCACGTGCAGGTGTGTCTGGCTCAGGACCTGGCACTTTTCTCTGCACTGGGCAGGCCCCGCTGGGAGCGGGCAGCGGATGCAAGAGGCCTTCCTCAACTTTCACATCCTGAGTGCGGGCTGACCTCGCTCCGCCTTTCCCCCAGGTTCCCGATAAAGACACTTTAGGAGGCTGGCACAGCTGGCCAGGGAGCTCAGTGCTGCCCCACCCCCATCTCGAGGCAAGGGAGGTATGGAGGAGGCAGCTGCTCAAGCCCTGATGGGTAAACTGAGGCATGCTGATAGCCAGTCTGCAGAAGCCTCCCTCAGGTGGTCTGAAGGATGGGCAGGCCTGTGTCTCCAGAACATCTGAGAAGAGCTGGGCAGGGGAGGAGGAATTAGCATTTAGCGAGCACAGCCCCCACCCCAGCAGGACTCCAAAGACCCTGGGGGCTGTAAGGACAGATGCTGGGCATACTCAAGCCCGCTCAGACCAGCTTGTGGGTTGGAAAGTTGTCACTGAAGGTCCAGAGGCTAGAGTAGGGCTGCCCTGGCAGAGCCCCTGCCCAGTGCCCAGCTGCTGAGGGATCGCGCTGCAGGGAGCCAGGGTGCCTTCCCTTGCAGCCGGCACACATTAAGAATTATTCCTCTCACAAGCAAACAATTTGTTACAATATCCACCATGCACTTTTCCCGGCTGGGTGCCTCCCATACATCCTGAATTAATCCCGGAAGTCACTCCATTCATTTAGGACATGCCTGAGTGTGCCTCTTCTTTTATTAGGGAAATTTTTCATTGTTTTGAGGAGCTCATAGGTTTTAATTTGGGGCTGAGATTTTAAAGCCTCTCTCAGCGGCTCAGAGGCATGTGCAGGCTATGGCTGGGAAGACCCCCTGGGTCCCCAGACCCAATAGAGCCTGGTGAGAGCCACCAGACCCCAGGGAGATGGGAGCAGGGGAGCAGGGGACCAGGGACTGCAGCTCCAGTGCTGTGCGGCACCAGGCAACACACCCCCACCCTGAGAGAGGCAAAGCCAAGGAAGATGGCATGTCTGGGCGCAGCCCCACTGAACCTGCCCAGGGAATTCTGGGGATCACCACCTCTAAAAGCCACAGCCCCAGTAGGTAGCATGGGCCACTGAGAGAGCATAAGGTTCAGAGTTCAGATGCGAAACATGACCCGGGACGGGGGAGTCACTCGCTTCTCAGAGCCCAGCTTCCAACTCCTTAGCGTGAGGCTACGAGCTGGCCCCTCTCCAGGCCACTGTGTAAATCGAACAAGCCCGAGTTCAACTCGGGGCCTGGCACAAAGCGGGTGTTCCATAGGGGTGCATGTCCTGGCCCTCCCAACCCACCGAAGACTCCGCTCACATCTCCCTCTCTCAGCCCTCAAGCCACCAGAACCCCTGGTCCCTTCTGGCTGAAGGTTGCCCAGGCTGGTCTCCACAGGTGGGGTCCTGCCAGTCTGGGCAGCTGCCACCAGCCTCCTTCCTGACCTTGCATGAGGCCTTCATACCTCCTATCTAAGGCCTTGGAGCACAGGGAGTCCTGTCCATGGACCCTGCACTAAACCCCCACCCTCCCCACCACCCCCAGGCAGGGCTCTATGCTGGGAAGCAGGCTGCAAGTCTGCTGTCCCTCTGCCCTACCTCAGGAGGCAGCTGTCCCACCCCCAACTCCTGGTCCTCCACCCCGCCCAGGGCTCCAGGGCTGGGACCTTTCTGGGCTCTGACACCCCACCCCCACCCCTGCCGCCAGCTGCTCTCAGGCAGCCACATCCTGTCTCGCATATCCTGTCCACCTGCTCCTCCCAAGTAGGCAGCACTCTGCCACCCTCTGCCACTCCTCCCGCCCCAGCTCCCCAAATCCTCCCGAACTCTGAGGACCAGACTCCTCTAGGAAGCCCTTCCTGCCTTCTCCAGCCCTTATCGCCTTCCCTTTCCTACGGCTCACGGCATTTCTCCTTGGCCCTCTAATATCATCTTGCTACCCAAAGGCAAGGACCATGTCGCCTACTCATTTTGTGGCAGCCAAGCCCAGCAAATCCCACTGGGTATTCAGGAGGACGCAAGCTCATCAAATGATGAAGGAGAAGGGTATGGAGGACTCCCACTGATGAGTACACACCCCCACGCGGTAGGTATTATTGTGCCCATTGTGCAGAGGGGGAAACTGAAGTTAAAAGAAGTGAATCACTTTCCCAAGCATCGAGGCTAAGATGGGACGCAACCCCACCAATTGGTGCTATTAGGACACAGTCCACAAATCCATGCTCCACATGCAAGACCACCAGCCCTGGGCCCAGCAGGCTCACATAGCTGTCCCATCTGATCCTCGCCACCCCTCAGGGAGGTCATCTGTGCCACTCAGGAGCAAACAGAGGTCCAGAGAGGCTGAGTCACTTGTTCAAGGCCACACAGTAAGTGGCAGGGCTGGGACTTGAATCCAAATTCTCTCCGCCCCGACCTGGTCAGGGCAGCTCACCTCACCCCACCCATCCCACTGCAGGGTCTGTAGGACCCACCTTCCCCTCCCTGGGCGCCCACCCTCCCCCAGGCTGCTGGACAGCCCCTCCCTGTCCCCAACCCCAGGACGCTGGGGAGCGCCTGCGCGGGTGGCTGACCTGTGGCAGGGCCAAGCTCTCACAGTTCTGGGTGTTACACAGACAGCCTCGGCCGCGCCGGCGCCCAGAAAGTAGGCCACGCAGGGGAGTGAGGGGGCAGGAGGTGTGGGCTGCAAACACTCCCGCCACCCTCCACCCGGCCTGGACAGAGGGCCGGCAGTGGACCATCTCTGCAGATGACACTGGCAAGTGCTGTGGCAGCCCTGCCAGGGCCGGGGGAACTGCCCGGGCTGCCCACTGAGGGGAGGGCCTTGGCCAACGTCCCTTCCAACTCCTCTTTGCTTAGTGACCTGGAGAGCCCACAGAGGACATGGCCCCTTTTTAGTGAGACCTGCTTGCTGCACAGAGGGTCACCTCCGCTCACTGAGCCGCCACTTCCTTGTGTGTAAATGGGTGTCACAGCTGCCTCCAGGTATGTGAAGATGGGAGAGCACAGCTGGGCCTGGCACTCTCTGGGCACTCCGTGCACAGCTGTTACTCCCAGCAGGACCTGCAGCTGCGCCTCTCCTGGGACGCCCAACAGACACTCAGCTGCAAGCAGGACAGATCCCAGAGCCTCTGGGAAGCCAGCTGGGTACATTGGGTGGGGGCACCAGGCTGACGGGCAGGTAGACACACCCAATAGACCACACCACCACCACACCCAGGAGAGCAAGGTCAGGGTAGCAGGCTTGGCATGGGCACCAGGGCGCCGTCCCCCTCCAGAGCACATGGTCCAGGGCTGGCGTGCAGGCTGTGGACAGAGGGCTGAGGGCTGCTCGGGGTAGGATGGGCACAGTCCCTCCTCTCTGCCCTCCCCATGCCACCCTCCACCCCAGCTGCTGGGCAGAAAAGCCTTGCAGCTTCGCCCCTGTCACACACAAGCCAGGGTGCCCGTCCCCAGCGGGCCGCCTCCTAGTCAGCAGCTCCACTGCACTCCAAGCCCAGCTCAGCCCTTTTATTATTCAGAAGAGCCTCTTGATTGAAAAGGCCTCTAAGGCATCTCACAAATAAGAATCCTTTAATTGGGAAGTTGTTAACTTCTCAAAGAGGAATTTTAATTTTGCTTCCCCAACATCTCCTTTCCCCAAAACCTGCAGACTAAGCAAAGGCTAAGGAAGCCAAGCAGCGCCGCCACCCTTCCCCAAACGCGGGGCTGCCCGGGAGCAGCGCGGGAAAGGCGGCACACGCTGCCCCGCGCTGCCACCGCACAGACCCCAGGTCCCCACTGACTGTGAGAGGCATCCTGCCCTTCCCGTTGGCGCACCTGCTCCGTGGCCCTCCTCACCTCCCCACCCATGGCGCCACACTCAGAGCAGGGTGGCAAGTGGCTAGAGGGCTAAAGTGATGACAGACCCATCCTGCCCAGTCTGGGCCCACCATGTCTGCGGGGCTCCCGGAGCCTAACTCTCAGTGAACAGCCCATAAGCCCCTCTGCGGCCCTCTGTCACACTCTCCCATAGCTGGTCACTCAGAATCATATTTATTAAGCATTTACTATGTGCCAGACTCTGCTCTAAGCCCCTCACATGCATCAGCCTACTTGATCCACTCAAGGTAGGTGCTATTATCACTCCCAGTTTACTGATGGAGAGACTGAGGCCCAGAGAGCTTAGGCAAGTGGCATAAATTCACACCCTTAGCCAGTGGCAGAGCTGGGACTGGACCCCAGACAGTCTGGCTCCAGAGTGTCACCTATACCTGTCTGCCCCACCCATGGCCTGTGTGCTCCTTGAGGGCCAGGGCCATGACCATCCCAGCTCTGCATCCCTGGGGACAGCACAGAGCCTCGCACACACTGCACTTGATCAGTACGTCAGAGTGAGGAACGAAAGATGAACAAACACAAAGCACTTTCCTATTCATTCTCCCCTTTGAGCCGAGCCAGGGCCTGAGACAAAAGCAGGCAAACAGGACAGTCCCCAATTCAGTCAGGTAGACTGAGGCCCAGAAGTAAAAGCCACTCCCCCAGGGCAGCCCAGTAAGAACTGGGCAGTTCTTCCTCCCAGCCCACTCTACGTACCTGCCTTTCACCCCAGGGGACAGGAGTTACACAGTCGCAGTGCACACCATCTACCGCGTTCCTGCGCCTGATTAGCATCCCAGGCAGGGACAGACTCAGAGAAGCCCTGGTCCTGGCCCTGGTGTAGGAATCTCCTCTCTGTGTCCCAACAGCGTGGCGCGGCCTCAATATTCCCCGTGAGCATCTCACGCCTTGAGTTGCTCACAACTGCCAAAGCCACCCTGGGACAGTTCGCTGCTGTGAAAATCACAGCTCTCGTCACCTGTTACGGGTTGAATTGTGTCCCTCCAAAAATTATATGTTGAAGCTCTAACCCCCTCGAACCTCAGAATGTGACCTTATTTGGCAATTGGGTCACTGCAGATATACTTAGCTAACGGGGATGAGGTCACACCGGAGTAGGGTAGGCCCTTAATCCAACGTGACTGGTGTCCTAGGAAGGAGAAATGTGGAGACACAGTCTAAATGGTTAGTACTGCACAGAGAGCAGTTGGCAATGTGGCACCAGGGAGAGGCCACGTGCGGAGACATGGGGGAGATGGTCATCTGCAAGCCACGGAGAGAGGCTGAGGCAGACCCTGCCTCGCAGCCCTCAGGAGGGCCCAGTCCTTTCAGACCTCCAGGCCCAGAACTGTGAGACGACAACCGTGCTTAAGCCACGCCATTTGCGGCGCTGTGTCACAGCAGCCCTGGCAAACTAACGCTCTGCCAGCCCCGGGCCCTGGAGCAGACGGGGCCCTTCATCAGCTGTGTAACCCTGGACAAGCCCCTGCCCCTCTCCAAACCTTGGCTTGTTCAAACTGTCCCCAGGGCGTGGCTTGGCCCTCGGCAGTTGCTTCCCAGATGCTCACTGGAAGAACAGGCATAACAGCATCCACCTTCCACAGCGTCATAGGCCGGAGGAGGCGCAGGATGGGCTGTGTTCTGGACATACTAACGTCCTTGCCACCCACGCTGATGGCTGCATCGCCGACACACAGGGGGCTGGGTAGCATGGCCACAGCGACCCTTAGTGTGAGGGAGGCGCACCTGCTGAGCCCCATTAACAGAGGGCTGGGGATGATGGCAAGAGCAGCGCACTGAGGAGGCCCGCGCAGGCAGAGCGGAGGGAGCAAGCCCTCCATGCACTGTCCAGCCACAGACATCGCCCAGTCCCCACCACGTGCCAGGCCCCACGCTGGGCCTGGGTGCAGGAAAGCAGAGCTCCCCTGCCCCGTGTGGAGCCCAGCCCAGTCCACAGAGGATTACGGAGGCAGACGCAGCTCAGCCAGCACAAGGAGGAGCCACAAAGCTGCATCCAAGGCCTCGGCTTCCCTGGAGACAGTGAAGTCCCTGTCCCTAAAGGCATGCAAGTAAGGTCAGAGGGCCACAGTCTGAAGGACACCTTCCAGCACGAATCTGGGCTGGGCCAATGCGTCCCAACATGGCTGATCATCAAGAAGCGAATATGGGGCTTGTTAGTCGCCCAGATTCCTGGGTCCCCCTGCAATTCTGGATCAGGTCTGGTGGACCCCAGAGGATCCTAGTCCCCAGTGATACCACTGGTCCTGGTGCAGAGCCAAGCTTGGGCACCCCAGCCCACAGAGCACCACGGTTTGAGCAGGGTCCCGTTTGGGAAGAGCTTTGACAGCAGTGCATGGGGGTGGGGGTGGCACGTGGGCAGGACACGTGAGGGGCAAGGGACGTGGAGGGCAAAGATCAAGACAAGCTGAGGACGACGACGACGAGCTGGGATGATATGGTGGGACAGCTCACCACAAGCCGCAGGCCTGGGAAGGACCAGACACAGGGTACACACAGCCATTCAGAGGGGCCAAGGGGCTGGAAGGGTCAGGGAAGACATCGAGAAGAGGTGGGAAGCGGCTGCTGCTTAAGAAAGGCATTCTAGACTGAGGTGACAGAAGGTGAGACTGAGCCTGGCTGGGGGGATAAGGAGCAGAGTCACCTGTTGGAAAGGAGGGGCACAGAAAGGGTCAGCTTTGGGCAGATCATGAAAGTTCTTAGATAGCCAGGAAAAGGATCTTGGACTTCAACCTTAAACAATAAGGAGCCACTGAAGGTTCTTGAAGAGGAGCATGACCTGAAGGAAGGCCTGTATTAACGACCACCGGGGCTGAGGCTGCTCCGGACTTGACTCCCTCCGGGGAGGAAAGGGTAAAAGGATCAGCCAGTATCAGCACTGCACTCCTTGCCCACAGCAGCCCTGACTAATGTCACAGAATGATGGTGCCAACCACAAGGCCATTTGGGAGGAGCAGCTGGGAAGGTGGGCTGGCAGCAGTTTCTCCAGACTGGGACATCCAGAGCCGCTGTCTGCAAGGCTGAGTACAGGCCCACCCATCGGGAGGGAGACCCCGCTTACTTGCCTGAGCAGCAAGGCCCAGATTTCTTCTCTACGCAATCTCGTCCAGGCTCAGGGGCTCCAAAACCCACCCCAACGCTGAGCACTCCCACAGCTGCATCTCCAGCCTGGTCTCCCCGCTCAGCTGCACTCACACCCCCCACTGTCTGTGCAAGCGCCCCCCAGGGACACCGGCACCGAAGACACTTCCCAGCAGGACCCTTGCTTGTCCCCTACGAGCTGGCTCTCAGCCCCCGTACCTCGGCTTGGGCAAAGGTTCCAGCGCCCATCCTCTCCCAGGCCCAGATCTCTCCCACTGACCATCCTTCAGCTGCTGCTCCAAAGCCTTCCACAAGTGTGTGCCACCATATGCAGGCCCAGCCCCTCCATCTCTTGCCTGGACTGATGCTGGGGCCTGCCAACTGGACCGCCAGCTCTGCTCTCACCCACCCGCCCCATGATCCTGTCCCCAGCAGGCAGCCAGAACAGCCCGCAGCCTCAGATCCTCAGACCCCCTGCGTGACTCTCTGACTCCGAGCCGGAGCCTCATTTCTCAGCCTCCCCTCAGCAGCCACCCTCTAGCCACAGGGGCCCCTGTGCTGGTCCCAGCCCAGAGCCTGTCCAGACATCCCCAGGGCCTGTTCCTCTGCTCGGTCTCTGCTCAGAGGGCACCGGTGTCATCTGAGAGGCCTTTCCTGACCACCTGGCAGAGGGGCTCCTGATCACACTCCCTTTCTCGGCCTTATTTTTCTCTGGGGCATTTATGACTCCCTAACCTTGTATTATTAATTTACTTATCTGGTTTCTTGCCTGCTCCGCTGGAATGTAGGCTCCATGAGGGCCATGATGTTGTCTAACTTATTCACCCACAGATGCAATCCCGGGCTCAGAGAACCACGCCTGACGCGCTCCCGGGGTTCAGCGAGTGGGGGGGCAAATGGAGGATGAATGAACGCTTGAACAAATGATGACTTCAGCAGCCTTTGCGCAGCACCTAGTGTATGCCACAAGGGAACAGACGGGTGACTCAGGAAAGACTCTGCCCTGAGAGTCCCCACGGTCTGCGGGGAGAAGCAGCCCACACCATGGGTCATCCCAACCCAAGTTCGCACGGTGCGGGGGCCAGAAGGTGTGCACAAGGGAGGGGCCACTCGGGAGGGAGCACTAGCTCCACCGAGAGGTCAGGGGAGCTTCCTGGAAGAAATGACACATCACCCCCAGCCTCCTTCCCTGGCCCTCCAGGGTCCCCATCATGGGCCCCCAACCACCAAGGGGATGGGGGGTGCCTCTCTGACCAGCCGTGCTGACCGAGGAGTCCAGAAAGGTTCAGAGCCGGTCCCTGCATCCCTCCGGCAAGGAGGGCGCCTAGGCAGGGCTCCCCAGGGAGCAGAGGGGCTTGGTTTAAGCACCACTGATTCCACCAGTGTTGGAGAGGTCAACAGCTGTGGCATCTGGGACCCTCAACCTTGCCTGCCCTCCCTCTGCCACCCTGTTCCTCCCCTCCAACCACTGTAGCACTAAAGGAGGGAACAGACAAAGGAGAGGACAGCAAGGAAAAGCCTGCGCATTCATCCTCCATTTGCCCCCCACTCGCTGAACCCTGGGAGCACGTCAGGCGTGGTTCTCTGAGCCCAGGATTGCATCCGTGGGTGAATAAGTTAGACCACGTAATGGCCCTCGTGGAGCCTACATTCCAGGAGTGTGGAGCTTTGCTGAGCCAAGCCCCAGCCCCTCGGCTCGGCCTCCAGGGCTCAGTGACCAGCTCCAGCCCCCTGGCAGTCACTCCCCACACACCCTCCCAGCTCCCATACCTCCCCATCTGTGCTCAGGCTGGGCCCTACCCCCAGACCCTGCCATAACCTACGTACACCACTTTGTTCATTCAGGTGTTATTTATAATGACAAAGCACTGGAAACCATCAAAATATACAACAGAGAATTGGTTAAACATGCTATGGCACACACAGGCTGAAACATTATGCCGCCATCAAAAATCACACTGTAGAAGAGTGTTTAATGATGGGAAAATGATCTTGGTACGGTATTAAGTGCAAAAGGCAGGTTAGAAAACAGTAAGTACAGCTTGATCCCAATTATGTCATAAATACATATTTTGTAAAAGACTGACAGGCTAAACACCCAAGTGCTCACATTTTTCTGTAGAGAACACATACTACTTTTTCATAACCAGAAAAATAGAATGTTTTAAAAGGACCTTCCAGATTCCAAGGCTCAGCGCAGGCATCACCTCCTCCAGCAAGCCCCACGGCCCCCACCCTGCACGAGCGCCCTCTGCCCACCGCGCCCTGCTGTCACACCTGTGGGTGCTGCGTCTGCCTGGGCAGCAGGGAAACTGCTGCGGCCTCCTGGTCAGTGTGTGGGCAGCCCGATCACTCTGCCTCCTGTCACCCTGGCCACCTCTCAGACAACCCTGGCCGCGTCCTCTCCCACCTCCCTTCAGCAATTACAGGTCAAACTGGAGGGGCTCATTAGCAACTCAGTCCACCCAGAACCAACTCATTAGCAGAAATATTTTGATGGAGACAACTGGGCTTCAGAGCAAAGCCTAGTGCCCGGGAAGGAAGTCCAGGCACCACACGCCACCAGCTTCCTGGCGGGAGAGCAGGGCTGGCTGAGCCTCAGCCGCATTGTCACCCAGTCCTGCAGGAGACGGGATTCCAGGCCCGCTGCTCTGCTGAGCCGCCAGGCCTTCTGCCCCTGAGAAATGACAACGAGAAGGCAGGCTGGCCTGCTGCCCAAGCCCCCACCGCGCCTTCCGTTTAGCAAAGCCCCTCTGCAGCCTTCGCGTGGGTCACAGAGGCCTGTCAAGAACAGGGGATGGGCCCTGAAACAGGGGGAGGTGACTTGTCCAAGGTCACAGGAAGCCAAGGGTCCAGCCAGGCAGCAACCCAGGTCCCCCTCCTTCCCATCTTCTACCTCTTTGGGACATGCTGTGGCTCCTCCACACCGCCTCACACGGAACATGATGTGGGAGGGTCTGTCACCTCCTACATTCTGAGTGTCTTGCTCCTCATGATACAGTCCAAGAGCCCATCTGCTCTGTTCAGGTCACCTGGCTGCCAGTGCTTGTCACACGAACACACCTGGGGTCTGAGCTTCACCTGGCCCTGAAGGTGTCTGGACCCACACGCTGACGCTGGCGTGAAGCCCTATTTACTCTCCACACATCAGAGCCAGTGTCAGCCCCTTGACAGTTTCCTGGACCCTGGCAGTCTCAGCACACGTGTTCCAGCTCCCTCCTGACCCGGAGTCAGGCACACATTTGGTCAGCAGTGCGACAGGACCAAGCACAGAGCCCAGCAGTTCACCCTCTGAGACCCCCCACACCACATGGGAACCGTTAGCCAGCTCTGTCCAGGAAACCACGTCACTGGGACGGACGCCCCAGGCTTCTGAGCTGGCTGCCGGAGCCCTGCCACAGCAAGAGCTGGCAGGAGGTGGCACCTCCAGGCAAACCTCTTGGACTTGACCGCGTGTTGGCAGGGAGAGACAGGGAGCCCCCAGAGAGAGCTCCCTGCCACGGCCTCCCTGCGACCCCATGCCCCATGGTTCACACCACCCCCCATCTGCCCAGTGGCCCAGAGTGGCCTCTCACCTCAGGTAGGGTGGTGTCTGGGGAGTGCAGGGGGCTGGGGTCAGCCTGGGCTTGGCTCAGTCGCCCTCTCTGCCCACGCGCACTGCAGCTCAGGGCCTGCGGGCCCAGGAGGCTGTGGGGAGAAAGGAGACGGCTGTGACCAGGCTGGGGCAGCAGCAGGCGGGCTGGGGTGCAGGGGGCACATACACAGATGGGTCTGATCCCCCTGCCCACCCCGGCCGAGCCACAGATACCCACACATCTCCCCACACACCTTTTCTTCAAAGCAAAGACAGGACTAAGAAAACACGAGTGCAGGTGGCGCCCAGAGGTGGCTACGAGAGTGACGGTGAAAGGGAAACTCAGGAAATTGGCACCTGACCCAGTGCCCGGCATCCAGCACCCCCGTGACAGTGAGCAGGTCCCGTCTTCCTGGGGGCCAGGCCAGCCCCTCCGCCCCTCTCGATGGTCCCAGGGGACTTGCAAGGCTTCCAGACAGGACGGACGGAAGGATCGGTGGATGGGGCTCTGAGATGAGAGCTCTAATGTGGGCAGAAGATAGCAAAGGCCTGGGTCCCTCCCAGAATAAACACTCTATCAAGTCTCAAATGCTAACGGTGGAATTTCTAGCCTCATGGTGAGTGAAGATGGAGGGACTCTTTGCAGAGCAGGGTCTTCCCATTTCACGGGCTGCAGACTTCCCCTCCAAGAATCGGCAGAGAAATGGGCACTGAGCAAGTTCCAAGGCCCAGCCTGGCTTTCCCATCTGGAGGACGGAGCTGCAAAGCAGCATGGACCAGCTGAGAGAGGCCTGCCCAGCCCCAAACTATGACCTTTGCTGCCAGCCAGCCCTGGGGACAAGATAGGACATAGTGGTGCCACCCTGGGACAGAGGGGTAGTCAGAGCCTGGAAAATTCCTCGGGCCTGGGTCCCCCAAGCCAGGTCTAGCCAGGCCGGGGTGCTCCCGCCCAAGCTGGGTCCCAGTAGACTGGCACAAGCCAGCCAGGCCCAGGCCAACACGGGCAGGCCTGTCCCTGGAAGGCCTCCAGACCGCCTGGCTGGCAGCCCTGAGCCCACTCCCCTCTGAGCTGCAGGGCAAGCCAGCCCCCAGAGCGCTCCAAGTCCCCAGCTGCCACAAGCTAAGACAACGATGAGCCTCCCGCTTCCTTCCCCCCAAACCTTCCTGCAGCTCCCACTCTCCTCCCTGGCATCACAAGGAGTTGCTATGGAAATGGGACCATAGGCAGAGCATGACAATGATCTGGGGCAGGGGAGGAGCCGCAACAGGAGCCAGGTGCTCTCCTGGACACGAGGTCTGCCCATGCGCCGAGTCCCAGGGAGGACGTGAAATCCCAGCTGCAGGTCCCACAGCCAAGGAGGGTGGAGGGGCCACAGCCAAGGTCAGGACTGCCCACCTGCCCTCCTGGCTCCTCACCGCCTCAGCAGAGCCCAGGGAGCTCTCAGAACCAAGGCCTGTGTGTTCAGCAGAATTAACATGTGCCCCAGAGAATGGGAGACTTTCACGGAAACTTCTACTCAAGGACACCACCGATATGGCTTCAGTATCATGGGGGCCGGCACCCAGTAGATGCTCAGCAAACACTATGATCAAAGAGAATGGTGCTGGCATGTGTGTGTGGCACATGGGTATGCACCTGCTCTAGGCAACATGGCACAGGATCACAGAGCTTGAAGAGCCAACACCCATTGGACAGATGGGGAGACTGAGGCCCAACTAGGGTCAGGCTCACCCAGCAAGTCATCAAAAAAGCCAAGCCCAGGCTGGGTGCAGTGGCTCATGCCTGTAATCCTAGCACTCTGGGAGGCCAAGGCGGGAGGATTGTTTGAGCTCAGGAGTTCGAGCCCAGCCTGAGCAAGAGTGAGACCCCGTGTCTACTAAAAATAGAAAGAAATTAGCTGGACAACTTAAAATATACAGAAAAAATTCGTTGGGCATGGCAGCGCATGCCTGTAGTCCCAGCTACTTGGGAGGCTGAGGTTGGAGGATCGCCTGAGCCCAGGAGTTTGAGGTTGCTGTGAGCTAGCCTAATGCCACGGCACTCTAGCCTGGGCAACAGAGCAAGACTCTGTCTCAAAAAAAAAAAAAAAGCCAAGTCCAGAAGCCAGATCTCCTCTTCCCTAGACCTGAACCCTCTGATCAATATCCCTGGTTCTTTGTTGATTCATTCTACTTTTACTAAGTGCCTGCTGTGTGCTTGGTGACCGGGACAGAGAGATATAAAGAACACCGCTCCTGCTCACCAGGAGCTCAGAGAGGCGACAGGCCACCGTGATCAGAGGGAGGGCACCAGGCCAGGAGTCCAGGAGGCCGCAGGAGCTCAGGGAAGGTTCTCGGACCTTTAGGTTACTGCTGAGCTGCGCTCCAAAGTGATCTCTGGGTTCCCTGCCTCATATCCCAACGGCTCCCCAGCCTAAGGCCCCTACAGCCCAGCTGGGGCCCTCGCCTCTAGGAGGTAAGAGGGGTGCTCCCCACTCGCACCCCAGTCCCCAGAAATGAGGGAGTGAGGAAAGTGCCTTGCCACACAGAAGCGACGCGAAGAGCACTGGTGCCAGGCTCCCCTCGCCCCTGCCAGGCTCTGCCCACCCCACCCATGCATCCGCCCCTCGCTCTTTCCCGAGCACCGCCCACGAGCCAGGCCCTGGCTGGGCCCGGGTGGCCAGAGAATAGGTGAGCCCTGTTGGCCGCGCCCTGACGGAGCCCAAGCCCCCATCTCTGTCGGCAGCGTGCAAATTCTCTCCTTGTTTTTCGGTGATTTTTGGGCGGGAGGGTACTGAGAGAGCAACAGGGAACACCTTCCAGAGCTCGGCTCAGAAGAGCCGCCAGGTCCACTATAGCCCGCGTGCGCCATGCCTCCCAGCAGCGGCACAGACCTCCGGGACCCACTGTGCACACGTGGGACCAAGACCCTGAGAGGTGGCCGGGTGGACCCAGGGGGTGGGCACTGAGAAGGCAGGACAGGGAAGACTGGCATGGACAGAAAGGGGAGCCCCGTCCAGCGCAGTGGAGGGGAGGAAAGAGCAGTCTTGGAAGGCTTCCCGTGGAGGAGGGACTACGCCTGGCCCAGCGCCTGCCCTCAGCTCTGGCAGGAAAAGAGTTTCTCTGAGAGAGAAAACGGGGCCAGGGCCTGCCCTGCCAGCCCACATGACTTGGGGCTAGCCTGGTGGAGGATGAGGGAGCACATTCCCTGACAGCTGCCATCCCGTCCCCAACCCACTAAGGGCTGCCACACTGCCACCTCACATCCCTAGTCACCGCTGCCTGATGGGAAACCAGCTGGGGATGGGGAAACAGCAGAGACAGAGGCCCAAAGAGAGACGGGCCGGCAGCAATCCCAAAGCCAGATGGACAGCGGGCCAGGCCGGGAGATGAGAGGATGCGCAGGCAAAGCCGCCTGCCCCGCCCCAGAGCCAGTGCCGCAGCTGCCGCCAGCGACAGACGCAGCTGGGAGGGAGCCTGCAAACTGGGACTTTGCAAAAGATTTTTCAGCAATAAAACTCTTATTTGAAGTGAAATCTTATGGAGTGGGGGAAGCCTTTCTATGCCAGACATTAAATCCAGAAGCCATAAAGTGAAAATTTGACAAATCCAACTACTATACATAAACATGCAAAACATCTACACAGCAAAAGACACCATAAACAAAGTCAAAAGACAAATGAGACACTGGAAGAAAATATCACTAATATGCAAAGAGCCCCTACAAATCAATAAGAAAAAAGACAAAAGAAGAAAAAAATTGGCAGTGAATTAGAAATCTGCAGAGGAAGAACTGAATTGGCCAATAAATGTATGAAGAGATGTTCCATCTCACTAGCAATCAGGGAGATGCAAATGAAAACAACATGCTACCGGTTTTTTGCCTATCAGATTGGGAAAAATTTAAATAATTGATAACAAGCAGTCCTGGCAAGGATGTGGGAAAATGAACACTCACAAACCATTGGCTCAACCTTTGGAAGGGTAATTCGGCAATATTGATTAACACTTTAAACCCACGCACCCTCCAACCTAGTAATCCCACTTCCAGGAGCCCTGCCCACAAGATAACAGCACAAACAGTCACATATAAATACTCAAGCACACTCAGGGCAGCACTGTGGGAGGAGCACAGAAGAGACTGGAAGTGGCCTAAATGTTTATCCGTGAGGGAATGTTCAAATAAAATACAGCACGTTCATGCTATGCAACATTCTGCTGCCATCCGACACAATGAGGCACATCTATGTACAACAATGGGGAAAATCAAGCTGCAAAGCACTATTTCAGAATAAGCCCGTTTTTATCAATAACAACTTGTCGGTATATGCCCCAAAAGACGGGAGGACAACACATCAGCTTTTGCAGCGATCACTTCTTGGGGACAGGGGTGGGTGTGGGGGTTTCATGGCCTCTGTTTTCCACCAATGTATTGTTGGATTTTCCTGTGTAATCAGAAAAACAAAATCAATAAAGAGTTAATGGGTTTTTTAAAATATCCTTCCCAGACCCTCATACGAAATGCAGATCTGCGCAGGGCTGCTCCAGTTGAAAGGGGAGGGGACCGACACCCACCCAGCCAGCCCAGGTGGCCCCACCGCATCCCTTCCAGGAACACAGGGCTCTGAGGCCAGTTTGAGAAGCTGAGCTGGAGAACGCAGAGCCCGTGCCTGAGCTCCCCCAAACCGAGGTGGACAAGGCAGAGGTTGCCCAGGTATGCAGGCAACCAGGCAGGGCTCTGGCCCTCCCAGGCTGGGGTCAGAGGCTTCTCTAGGTATCCAGAAAATACAGGGACAGTCACAGACTCGGGGAACCCTGGGCTGAGGGGAGCCCTGAGGATGGAGGGAACATGGGAAGGGCCTTTGTAGAAAACTCCAGGGCAGAGGGGCTTCAAGGCTCCTGTGCTGGAGGGAGGGAGGGAGGGAGAGAGGGAGAGAGGGAGAGGCTGGGTGTGTGTTCCTCCCTACATGTACAGAGACGGGACAGATGCGCCTGTGGGTGCAAGGAGAGGCAACTGGGAGTGCAGGTGTGTGGCGTTCGCAGAGCGGGCACATGCAGGTCTGCGGGGGTGAACTTTGAGGATGTGTGGACTCCCAGTGCTGCGTAGGTGTGTCTGTAATCTGGAGTCTGGGTGTGTGTGTTGTCACTCCCAGGGATGACAGCAGAGAGGGGTGTTTATGTCTACATGGAGAGGAACCCAGTAGACCTGTGTGTATGTGTGCATGGTATTACATGTGGCGTGGTGTGTGTCCCTGGGCATCCCATCAGCAAGGGGACTTTGTCTGCGTGTGTGTGTGTGTGTGTGTGTGTGTGTGTGTGTGTTTATGTGCGTGTTAGGACATGTGGGCAGCCCACAGGCCTGTGCAGAGGCCAGGAGCAGATGACAAGCCCCAGAGATCAGGCCAGTCTGGAAGTACCCCTCCCACTTGTGAGTCAATCAATAAATTCAGAGAAAAGTGCCCAGAAGGAGCCTGACACCTCCTCCAGTTCCAGAAGGTCCCCTTCCCTTAAGCATTTTTTGCAGAGCTGATGTCCCACCTGCCTCCTGGAGGCTCCTGAGGCAGAGACAGAAGGGACCAGCAAACTCCTCCTGGTGGGTGGTGAATGACACTCTCTACCTGCGTCTGCACCCCAACTAACACAGCGTCCTCAAGGTCTCTGGTCCCCACCCCACACTCCTCCACATTCCATCTCAGCAGGCAGAGAAGCATTCCAAACTGCAGATCCAATCATACACTGCCTACTCCACATCCCTCTGTGGCTCCCTACTGCTCCCTGCCCACACTCCTTGCTGGGCCCACCAGTCCCCTTGGGACCCATCCCCAACTGGCCCTCAGCTTCCTGCCTGACCCCAGTGCCTCCCCTCCAATCACATGGGGCCTCCTGTCCTCCTTGATGGAACCAGGTGCCCAAGCCTTTGCACCTGCCATTCCCTCTGCTGGCTAATGCCCTCCATTCCTTATCTTCCAAGAAGCCTCTCCCTACAGGCTCAGGTGGAAGCCCCTCTGGTATCCCCACCCTGTGCTCACCTCTGTCCTGCTCTCATCCCCCAAGCTGTGACTGCTGACAGGTCTGGCTTCCTGTGGCGGGTCTTGCTTTCCTCTGCGCTCCTCTGGCCCAGGCTGGGACAGAGGAGGCATCGGATACAAAAGTTTATAGAATGAATGAGTGGGTTATTACAGCACTCGGCCCTAACCCAGGCACACGGTGGGACCTTCTTAAGGCAGCAGGATAGAGCAGAAGAGTGTGGCCTGGGGTCTGGGATACCAAGCTTCCCATCCTAGGTCAGCGCAGCAGGCGATATTAACCATGTCACCTGGGGAATGATTAAATCAGGAGTTCCTAACAAGGCTCCCCTGGGAAACAGTACTGCAGAGGCCTGTGGGCACTGGGCGTGAAGATATGCACGCAGGAGGGGTGGGGCTCCCGTGTTCAATACGGGGCCCATGGCTCTCAGCAGACTCCCCAAGGAGCCTGCAGCCCAGAGGTTCCCAAGCATTGACAGGAACGGAGCAAGGCTCGCCCCCACAGGAGAGGATGCTCGAGGCACGGTGTCCACGTGCACATCAGGAGGGTCTGACTCCTGTGAGCCACTGGGAGCAGATGCTGGCTCTGAGCTGGAAGGGAGCCGTCCAAGGTGGCCAGGGCTACCTTGGTAGGGGATGAGCTCCCCATCAGGGAGGGTGAGAGCATAGGCTGGATGGGCAGAGGTCAGAGTGAGTGAGTAGCAACCCTGAGTCTCGTTCTCAGACTCTCTGGGCCTCAGTTTCTCCGTCTTATGCCTCAGACTAGACAAGGCAGTCGCTGTGAGTCCATTCTGCACGGAAGGGTGTAAAGGGGTGTGGCTGGCGTGGCCCTGGCTCCAGGCTGGAGGGCTGAGTGTGCAGTCCTGGGTCTGGGCAGTCCGCCCACCTGGCAGTGGCCTGAGTCCCTCTGCCCTCGCCCTCTTACCCCCTCAGCTGGAGCGGGGGACTGGCCACTCAGCTGGAGCGGGGGACTGGCCACCCAGCCCGCCCTGCAGCTCACGGGCCCGCAGAGCCCCAGCCCCTCTCGGTGGTGCAGTCATCACCTCCCGCATTACAGTGACCACAGAGGCGACAGGAGTGAGAAGCTTCACGTGAGCCTGGGCTGGGGCCAAGGGAGCCCAGGGCACGGACAGGAGAGTCGAGCAGGCCTGGCAGCCAGGCCCAGGCCACATGGGCTCAGTGGACCCTCGAGTACCCCGACCCCTCCAGGAGCCTTCCTCGGCCTGGCTTGGGTCTCACGGGGAGTTAGTGGTAGATGTGGGCCTCCTGCCCTTGGCTGGGCTTACTCTGGGCACAAACGCACCTCGCCCCCCCTTGGGTGACTCAGTGCGTGCCAGGGCACCCCCAATCCTCCAGAGAGAGACGGCTGGCACTGGGCTCCAACAGACTGGTTCAGATGCAGGCCTGCAGTGTCCCCTGAAGCAGCCCCCGAGACTCAGTTTCCTTATCCCTAAAGCAGAGGTATAAAAACTGCCCTCCTACTCCCGCTGGGAAGATTAATAAAGCACAGATGCACTGTCTGCTTGGAGTAGAAAAGGGGACCTTCCACCTATCCCCATCTTTGGGCCTCAGTTTCCCCATCTCTAAGCAAAAGGGTTACTGGTTTGTGGTTACTGGTTAGGACCGGTTGCAGACCTGCACCGCACCCCCAATCCCCTCAACCTCCCATCCCCGTGTCCATGGAAAAATTGCCTCCATGAAACTTAGGAACAGGGGGCCGCACAGCAGGGGGTGAGCGGCAGACAACAAAGAGTATATACAGCCGTCCCAGTCGCTTGCATCACCACCTGAGCTCCACCTACCCCCACACCCCCCAACCTGGTCCATGGAAAAACTGTCTTCCATGGAACTGGTCCCTGGTGCCCAAAATGTTGGGGACCGCTGCCCTGAGTGATTCCCCAGGTCCCAGAGCCTCTGATGCTTTACGGGAAGCCTGCCCCGGTGCCCAGCCCACGCCCAGCGGGCCTGCCATGGAAAGACAGGGTGTCGTGGCGGAGACCAGGGCCTGCCCTCAGGGAGCTCCCTGCCAATAGGCAGATGAGCACTGCGGCTGTGGTGCAGGGGCACCATCTCCTGAGCAAGCTGTGCGTGGGTGTGCCCATGGCAGGGCCCAAACTGGTGCTTCCCATGATGCCATCTCCACCCGCCCTATCACATCATCGCATCACACCCCGCCCGCTCCACTCACTACCTGCCTGTCCCTGTTGGGCTTGAAGGGCCACGAGAAGCTTGCAAATGGAAAACCAAGCGGGGCGGGGGGGGGGTGGGCAATGATCACGGAAGGCTTCCTGGAGGAGACAGGACAGGAGGGTGAATGCACACAGGGGGCCTTAGATGCCCAGATGAAGAACGCAGACACTGAGGAGCCACTGACGGTTTTCTATGTGCCCTTTCCCTCCCTGGGGCTAACTTCAGAGCTGCAATCCCAGCAGAGGGCTCTGGGGTTGGGGGCCCTGACCTCAGGAATCCGCCACACCTTCAAAGCCATGCACTGTGACTGCATCCCAGAGAAATCAGCCCAGGCCCACGACACCCAGCGAAGGCTGAGGCCTCACTGCAAACGGCTTTGCCACTGGTGCGCGCCGTCTGCCCAGGGAGGGCTTCCCGGCAGATTCGGAGCAGTGCGGGCCCCAGGCTCATTCATATTCTGGTCTGGCTGCAACTTCAATATGGCTGAGATGCGCAAGGGGAGAGGCGGCCCTCCAAGAACGCCCGGCGATGATTCCTCTCCAATTCCAATTTATTTTCTATCATTAATGCTTTTGAAAAGCCCCACATGCTCTGCAAACAGGGAAGGAGCACAGGGCTTGGGAGGGGAGGAGAAAAGGCCACGAGTGGGCAGGGGTGCTGCTCAGCAGAGGTGGTGCGGGCGGCTGCCTGAGTTCAAACCCCTATTCCAGCTCTACCTGCCTGCAGGACCCTAGCGCGAGCTTGACCTACATCTGTCCGCAGGGGACCGGGCCCTGCTCTGCCCACCTCAGGGGACCATTTCGAGGGCCTGCTGAGGGGTCAGGGGTGAGTGGACTTTATAAACTGTAAGGGCTGTACACCTTGAAGGACAATAAAGCAGACCCTACTGTAGCAGCAGAGTCCTACTAACCGGACACCTGCCTCCCTAGCGACGCCAGGGGACCCCACCCCGGGGTCCAGGGAAGACCTGGAGCGCCTCTCACCACAGCACAGGCAGAGGAGGTGAGCGCCAGGGTTTGGGTCCCCTGGTCTGACTCACACTCACACTGCCCCCACCCATCCCGGCAGGCTCGCGGTGAGCACCCTCCCTGCCAACAGCCCTCCACCCCATCGCCCCACTGCAGAGCCAGAGGGGTCTTCCCTACACAAGTCCCCCGCTCAGAACCACTCCAGGGCTCCCTGTTGCCTTGAGATCAAGTCCAAATCCCCCACCTGCCATCAACACTCTCCCCAGCAGCTCGGGCCCATTGGGGCAGCCTCCCCTCCAGCTGCACCTAACATCTCCGAGATCAGCCTTCCCTGCCTTTGCACACGCTAGCTCCTCTCGGGAATCCCCTCCTCCTCCACCCAGTTCACCTCAAACTCCTGCCCCTCTTCAAGGTGCAGCCCCAGACTTTCTCCCCCACGCAGTCTTCCCCGACTGCCCTGGCGGCACGTGCCCTGCTCTGTGCCCCTGGTCCCCAGTGCCCACCCATGTTGCAACTCAGCAAGGTGTTAGTCACATCTGCGTCGTGGTGCCCCTCTAATCGCGGGCTCTCCTGGGCAGGTGTGCTTCTGACTCATCCTGTGAGTCCTGGTGCCTGGCAAAGGGCCTGGCTCACGGGAGAGCCATTTACCAGGCAACCAGTCTTCACTGAGCACCTACTATGTGTTGGGCTCCGTGCTGGGTGTAGCAGCCAACAAGGGGGAGCCAGTCCTTGCCCCCAAGCTGCTTCCAGCGGACATGCTCAGGGAATGTCTGTCAAACAAATGGAGACATAGTACCACTTTGTATATGGGGAAACTGAGGCCCAGGAGGCAAAATGGCCTGCCCATGGGTGTTCCTGCCTCCGTGCCCATATCCCTTCTGCTCCATTTCTCTCCTGGGACCAT
Source organism: Lepilemur ruficaudatus (assembly GCA_963574885.1). Classification (NCBI taxonomy): domain Eukaryota; kingdom Metazoa; phylum Chordata; class Mammalia; order Primates; family Lepilemuridae; genus Lepilemur; species Lepilemur ruficaudatus. The sequence continues at coordinate 217,600 of CAUYRT010018865.1, forward strand.
AGAAGCTATGAAGGGAACTCAAAACGAGAGGTTAGAGTCAAAAAGGAAAAAAAAAATGGAAGAAGAAAATCCCGTGGATTTTCCCTTTTTCTCCACAATGTAAAGAAAATTGCTTTTGCCAACTATCACAGCTTAAAGGCAATTAGAGTTTTTGGAGGGGACTCTGGGCACGAGCAGAAGCAACAGAGCGAGCGCCCAGCACGGAATTTTTCCAGCATTCGTTTGTATCAAGCAAAAGGAAAAAAGGCGTAAAAGTGGCAATTTCCAGCAGCAGAGGTGGTGAGACAAAACATTTGCAGCCTCTGCAGGAGGGACCTGGAGGGGCCAGGGCCCCCGCTCCCACCTGACCCCATGTTCCGGGAGGCAAGGATGGGAGGGAAAGAATCGCACACAAGGAGGAGGTGGGCTGCGGCCTCAGCCTGCACCCATGGGCCCAGGGCAAGCGAGAAAGAAGCCCCCAGCTGTCCCCTGCTCACTCACCTCTTCCCACCACCCGTGGCCCCAAGCCACTGGAGGTCCATCCCTGTAAACCTCAGAGACCCCATGACTCTGCCCTGCTTAAAATCCGGAGAACCAGGCCGGGCGCGGTGGCTCATGCCTGTAATCCTAGCACTCTGGGAGGCTGAGGTGGGTGGATTGCTCAAGGTCAGGAGTTCGAAACCAGCCTGAGCAAGAGCGAGACCCCGTCTCTACTATAAATAGAAAGAAATTAATTGGACAACTAAAAATATATAGAAAAAATTAGCCGGGCATGGTGGCACATGCCTGTAGTCCCAGC